>PNEQ01133811.1:0-12537 GCA_003012365.1 Medauroidea extradentata
GTCACTGGCTGCTGAATCCACTACCCACTCACCTATTTGTCTGGTTGGTGACACGAGTCCTTTTGCACTAACACAAGAACGGTATTTCAACCTCTCTTGCCTTTCAGGAGCACTTGATACTGGTGGCTGGCGGTGGTTTAGTTCTGGTTCTACAGAGGGATTAATGCACTCATTTGCCGAGTGTCCTAAATTTCCGCAGTATCTCGCTATGTGTCCCCACTCATTACATTGGAAGCATCTTCTTTTGTCATGTGCTTCCACATTCACTTGAGTTGGACGATATGTTCTTGACACGTTTTGCTGCCTGTTCCTTTCCTCCTGGCTATTATTATCACTGTACCTTTCTCTCTCATAATCTTGTTTCCTTGTTGATAGCGCCCCGGTGGTATATCTAGGCACTTCCATTATCTCTTCTCTCAAAAGTAGTGATTTCACTCTTTCTGTGCTCAAATTCAGTTCCCTGCCGATCAGGTTTACCAATAAACCGTATTTATCCTTTGGTAAACCAATGAGGAACTGTCCTGCTAGTTGGATATCACTGAATTCTAAGGTATAACCTCCACTCTGTATTTTTCTGTTCCACGATTGTATTTTCGCCATGTAATCATGCATGCTGATCTCGTCAGTTTTCACGACGTTAAATATCTCTCTTACCATTTCGAGGCACTGCGGGAGTGTATATGAGGAATGGATGCGAGCCAACTTTTCCCATGCTTCTTTGGCTCGACTAATCTCGCCGATGTCTTCAACATACACGTCACTTGCTCTCTTCAATAAAAAGGCTATAGCTTTCTTATTAACTCTCGCCTGCATTTCATTTAGATTGTCTACTTCAAATCCCAGGTCTGTAGCGTTCCAGCAGTTTCTTTCCACTAATTCTGTATGGGCTCTTCTTGACCATACATAATAGTTATTTTTGTTCAACTTCGGTATGATATCGCCGCATGTTTCATCGCCCATCTTGAATACTTCCTTTGTGCGCAGCACTTATGTCTCAAAACCAACGTTCCCTGGGCCCATAACCTATTGTTTTCGTTCTTTAGGTAGGAAATAACAGCACAAAATACTCTTTACTTCCTTTACTAACCTTGATTCCAAATATTCTTACTTGTTACATTACTTCATCAAAACGGTTAACTCGCACTTCTTTACTCATTCACAACAAAAAAGGGTATAAACCGTATGTCCAACCTTATACAGGCAACACAAAACAAACGAACTTAACAACAGTTTTTTAAGTGTTTTAATTGTTAAAATATATAGCCTACATGTAAAACATTACATTTACGTATCCAAATAAATATCCTACATGCATTTATATAAATACTCATATATTATGCACATTTTATATGAACACAACTGCAAAGTTCAATATTGTTAAACAACTTTTTAATTTCAAGCTCTATTTTATGTAAGTGAGGATTGTTCCATAGAAAATGTAGAGTCGCTAGTTAGCAGTGAATGAATATTGTTTTCAGTTTTAAGATATGAAATCTTTTTATGTTATGTTTTTAGGGTTTATACTAATCAGGAAGCATAAGTGAGAAAATTTCATGTTTACATATTTTAATATATTAAGTTATATAATACGTATTATAATATTAAATTTCTCAGAGATCGCTTTCTCTCCCACCCTTGCATTTTAGATGCTGCTTCACATAAATAATTACTGTCATTGCCTGAGTATTTACTTTATACATATTATCTCACTCATATAACAGTCCTGCAGGAGGATTTTGTAGTTCAGATATTGTAGAGGTTGCAATTGATTAAAATTTTCTTCAAACATCTGCCCTCTAATATCTCAATAGTTTTTGTCAAAATGCACCAAAAATTTTATAATTACTTGTACTAGTATCATAACGTAAAATATGACAACTATGTTTCTATAATTATAATTTTATTTTAAAGTTATCTTTAATTTGATATGTCTGCTTCCATTTGTCGTGCACATTTACAATTTTGCAGCTCTACAGCATTTCTCTTCTTAGAAAAATTAAATCTGATCAACCTGAAACCTTTTTACTATAGGCCTACTATTCGTAGTCTGGTGCAGAACACTTAACCATTATCAAAACAAACTACAACACAAAATAGACACTGTCATATATTTATTAATTAATAGAAAATCGAGATGATTTCATCCAGCTGATATTTTTGCGCCAGTATTTTTTGGTGGTATTTGAAACAAAATGCTTTTAGTATGCATTAAACAAATTGGTACTGTATAATTAAAATAAATAGCGTATAACAAATGCTATGTAACTAAAAGGAGAGAGAAGTTAGGTTGAATCACAGATTTATCCCTCACGCTGACAATGTATTCTCCATCGTACATAGTTCTACCTGCTGCCAAACCAATAAATATTTACAAGTATCTTCAAGACAGGTGTCAAAATTTAGAATAGTTTCCTCATTTTCGTCTGCTGATACCACCCATCTATCTCCAAAAACAAAAAATTAATATAGGCTTGCTGTAAAATTTTTGAAGTTAATTGGCTAAATGGTTTTTATATTTCTGGTAAGTTTAATTTTAAAGTTATTTGAGAACACACAAGGTTGTTTACATGGATGTCTTGTCTGTGGGCTCATGTCGTCAACTCGCGAGCATGTGAGTGCAACAATGCTTTATCTCCCTTACCCCTTCCCCTGACAATCATTCTTCCATCTTCCCTTCATTGTCTTCGTTTCTGTGCGAGCAGCTAGTTCATATAGCCGCTACAAAATAGCACATTTGTGCAGTGCGTATAAGTGACTCGTCACGGAACGCAAACCACTCTATTTTCTGTTGTAGGGCTCGTGTTTCAGTCCAATTGTAGAGGACCAGAGCTGGAAATAAACTTAAACTACCAGACAATTTTTACTACGAGCTGTTATCCCAGAAATAAAGCATCTCTCTAACATAAATTGGCGTGTGAAATGTATGTCGTATACAGACAACTTTTAACTGGAAAGTTAATTGCAAATATGCAGAATATATTTATCTGTTACTTATCTAAAATGGTTTTGGACCAGTATCATACTTTACAAGCTATCCTACATAGTCAAGTTTTTTGTAGTTTCTGGTATTTGCTGGAATGCAGGCAGCGTAAAATTAGTCATAACTTTGTAAAAAAATTTAATGAAATATTTTTTTGGCCAGTCTACTTGAAATTTATTTCTGATTACTGTGCAATGCAAAAATTATAATATTTTGGTATATATTTTGGTGAACGAATGCCCTTAATACTTTCTCTATTCACTCTATATTCAGTGGACTTGCGAGCTATAGTACAACAAAAAAATTAAAAATCACTTTTTGCTAAAATGTAGCAAATTGAATTGTGCAGACGTGAGACACCTTTATTGCTTGCTACGTAAAATTCATAAAAATAATGAAATTCACAGATGTAAATATCATTTGTGAGATGTTAAAAATTGTTGTATTTAAATGAGAATGTGTGGATTAACAAGATGCTTCCAACCATGTAAGGAGTGTGGCAGCCATTGTTAATGTTGGATTATATGTATCGAGAGGCAGTGATTTGTTTTGTCAATGGTTAGTTTCTGAAGCGTTCAGTTTGTCTGGAACCTTCTATATCTTGTATACCTGTAGTTGGATTTGTACAGGATTTAATGTGCACTTGTTTTGTTCATATTCAATTATTAAAATATGCAAGTGCATAACATATATTGATGAATGTCACAAAAAACACCAATACTGCAATTTTTTCCCAGGTACCAATTGTTGTGGGTGTGTTCCTCAACTTCTACTATGACATCCAGTTCAATATCTTGGGCACAGTATACGCAACCCTGGGAGTTCTAGTTACGTCACTCTATCAAGTGGTAAGTGCAGAATTGTTAGGATTTTTATGAGGCCTGATAGACTCGTCACAAATGATGAGAGTTATAATATTACGACAAAATACATTCTTTCATTGGAAATTCATTTTCAGTAAACAGTTAAAAACCTTTGTCCTTCTCAAAAGATTTGCTGGCGGTCAATACTAATCACATTATAAAATCTGCAATATAAAGTTAACATTGACACGAGTCTGCGTGTAACTTGTTGACTTTAAAATTGTTTTATATGCAAACATGGTGCTGAATGGCATTTGACACTGAAATTTAATGTGCAGTAAACCAGGGCTATTTTGTTTCTCTCAGAAACTTGTGTAAAGTAATGTTAAACTTCAACTGGATGGTTTGAATATAGCTGAAGGGTTAAAGTAATCCCAGTTTATGGCATTAACGATGGCAGGATATAATAATAATTAAAAGTTTTATACTCGTAACTAGGCTAACGCCCGGTGGCAAGCAGATTCCTCCCCATCCCCACATTTCCCATCTTCCAGTTTCTTCCTAAACCTTCCAACCCCCTCACAGTCACCAACTCCTCCTGTAGTGCATTCCACTCCCTCACGTCACCGTCCTCACCAGCATCGACTATCTACCCCTCTCCATTCTCCTCCACACCCTCTGAATTTTCTCATTGTGGCCACCTTTACCCTTAAAAGTTCTCTTTGTTAATTTACAGGCCAAATTTCCCCATCCCCTCTCCCCATTCATCACCTTATACAACCTGACGAGCCTTTCCACCCTCCTCCTGTCCCTCAACAGTTTCCATCCCAATTCCTTCATCATGCTAGGCCTAAAGTTCCTTTCCTCCTCACCAACCTGACCCTACCTTTTCCATGAATTCATCACCCACCTCGCTGCCCTTTTGTGCACCTTCTCCTGCTTCTGTACCTCCACCTCCTTGTACGGATCCCATTCCGCGGCAGCATATTCCAATACTGGACGAACCATCGTACAATATGCCTTTCCCTTCACCTCACCAATAACCCCCTTTAACACCCTCGCGAGCAGTCCTAAAGCCATTCTTCCCTTCTTAACCACTCTGTCCACCTGCTTTGTCCACCTTAGATCAGCCTGTATCACAACTCCTAGATACTTATATTCTGTGGCTTCCTCTATCTCCTGCCCATCCCATCTGTATACCTCTCTACTCGCCACACTCTTCCTAGTAAACCTCACCAACTTGGTTTTACACACATTAATCTTCATTATGTTCTCCTCCGTCCAAGACCACAACCTATCAATATTCTCCTTCAAGTTGATTTCATTGCCCACCTCCGTATATAGTACACAGTCATCTGCAAACAGTCTTATTTTACCTGCGATCCTGTGTCCCATGTCATTCACCGTTATAGTGAATAAAAAAGGCCCCAACACACTTCCCTGCGGTTACATACCTCTCCTTCCTCTGAAAGTACTTCCCCCACTTTCACTCTCTGACTTTGTCCCCTGGGAAAGTCCTCAATCCAGTCAACCACCCGCTTATCATCCAACAGTCTTTCACTTTGCTCATCAATATTCCATGGGAAACCTTGTCAAAGGCCTTCTCAAAGTCTATGAAGCAGGCATCCAACTGCCTGAACCAGATCCTCCAACAAACCTGCCAACTGAGTCTCACATGAGTATCCCTTTCTAAATCAGTGTTGGTATGTGTGTATCCATTTTCTGTTCTTCACATATTGTACAATCAATCTCTCCATTTCCCTGTATTCAATGTGAGACTCACTGGCCTGTATCTACTTCCTTTATCCTCACCCTGCTTATACACTGGGACCACTAACGCCTTCTTCCATCCTTGTGGTAACCTACCTTCCTCCAGCGACCTACCAGACAACACCTCCAGATGTCTAACCAACTCCCTTCCTCCAAACTTTAGTGTACCATTTCCTATACCATCTGGTCCCACTGCCTTATTGCTCCTCAATTTCTTAACCACCCTTTTTATATCACAACCTTTCATACAAAACATGTTGTTAACCCACTAACTACTATGAATGATCTACTCCAGTTGTCCTTTGCCACAAACACTGACATGTATTGTGCCTGCAGCAGTTCAGCCTTTTTCCTGACATCTGCAGCCGCCCTTCTGTCCGTTCCTCTGAAGGTTGGGATCCCCTTCCCTCCGCCTCTCACCTTTCTAAGATACCCAAATAATTTTCCCCATTCCTTGCCCTTTCCTTCCTCCATCATACTCAGTAAATACCTATTCCTTGCCTGCTTGATCTTACTTTCCAACTCCCTTCCTAATGGTTTAATATATTCCCTGGTCCCTTGTATTCCATTTCGTCTCCACCTAGCATGTAGCTGCCTGCTTTACCTTCTCAATCTGATGTCATGATCAGCAATTCCCCAGGACCACCACACTAACTAACGCATTCCCTGGCCTGACCAATACAACATCCAGCACAGACCCTTCGCTGTTCACACACCTTCTTGTTGGAGTATCCACCACCTGCGCTAATCCTCAATTAATACTGAAGCCATTCTCTGCATCTCAGTGTCCATCCCCTCCGTTCCTTCCTTCCGTTGAACACCTGCCATATTCCGATCACCTGCTACGACAACCCACTGCCTGTCCCTCAACCTGTCTATTCTTTCGTTAACCTCAATAGTCTGCCATCCCAGCCCTAATGGCCTATACACTGCCGGTATTGTTATATTCCTGTCACGCCCACTTACTTTGACTTCCATAATCTCTTCCTCTTCACTAATACATTCTACAAAACCTTTTAGCCTCTCCCTTAAACACACCATTATTCCTCCTCTTCCTCTCCTGTCCCTGTCTGTTCTGAAGATGGTAAACTGATCCTGCCTACATTCACTGTCTAGAACCTCTTCCCTCAGCCATGTCTTCACTGCCACAACTACATCCCCTCCATATCCTTCAACCCTACCCCAGAAACCTTCCAGTTTGCTGCAAACACTCCTACAATTTACAACCATTATCCTTATCTCGTCATCATGACCTGCCATTTCATCTAGCCTGCCCCCTATTAAACACTCAACCCCCTCTCTGGTACCACTATCATCGATCAGTGTTTCAGGAATCCTGTCACTCCCTATTTGCTATTTAGCCCCTTGCTGCTCCTTTCTTAAGCCCAGTACACACGGGCAACTTTCTGTACATGAAAGTGAGCATCAAATGTGTACAAGAAAGGGAACACTAACTAGTGTTCTAGCTGGTATCCTACCAAACTGATTGTTTAGTTCACACGGCCAACTTTCTTGTACAATCTAGTGTACAGCATTAAAATTGAAATACAGATTTTAAGGCTGTATTTCGAGTGTTGGAGGTAATAAGTGCAATATTTATCGTACCTGCACCTAAAATAAGCTTTAAAATGTAAAAATGGAATTATTGTCTCCGGTTAATTATATCCAGATATAAAATGACATGGCGCACAATCAGCAAATATTCCTTTAATAGCATATTTTGTTCTGAAAAGACTCTGTTTATTTCAAAATGTTTCGTATTTGTAAGCTATTTTCTTCAGTAATATTTGCGCATGCATAAAAATGGTTTGTTTACTTTCGAACAGTACAAGGAAGATAATAAAAAATAGTACCGTCCCTATCCCGCACTAGCTAGTATACAAGTCCTTGTATGCTAGTCACTAGTATGTTCGGTAGCCGTTCACATGATACAAGTTCGCTGCAAGTCGAGGTGAACAAGAAAGTGTTCACCTTCTTGTACAAGAAAGATGCTGAAGGTACTAGGGATTCATTTAAACACTCTGGGGAAGGTCTCCAGGTCTCCTAAACACCGCACTTAAGGTGCACATCCACCACAGGGCAAGCACCTTCTGTCAACATGTACGCTCGAGGCAATGGAAACAGGCAAGCTAATTACCAATGAGAAAATGCAGTGTCTCATCTTCACAATCCACAATATTTTCCTTACACAAACTCTAAATTTCACAATAGGACCACATAACATTAAAATACTATAACTGTTATTTAGTATCGGTAAATACCTTAATTATTATTTTACAAAAAACAATGAAATGATTACAATGGCACTTATTTCACTTATCTAGTTTACTAAACCTTAGGCATTCCTTCTCGCATCACCTCGAAACTTGTTAATCCTCATTACATCGTCAATAAAACTGCACTTAGCGAAACATACAAACTCTCTCAATTGAGCCCACTAAAATTAAGCAAACATCCTCGATCGTTATTTCCTTTGTTAACACCTCCCCTTCTAAGAACTCTACTCCAACGTCCAATTTATATCCCAAAATTCTCTTCGGCGGACCAATCCGGCGTCGCAATGTTCCGTAGCCTACTTCAAGAGTATTGAACCACAGACGACACTCTAATGCTGAATATCACTACGTATTCCCAATGAAGATTTGGGGGCAGTCAAATGTTCCAGACGGGAAATAGTGCAGCTCATACAGCATAACTCACCATACGTCCTCGTTGACGGTGACCCTAATGAACACGAGCGCCGCAAACCAATATGCGAGTAACAGTGGCTTTTCTTTGGGGGCAGTCGAATGTTCCAGATGGGAAAGGTGCAGCGCACACTGCATAACTCACCATACATCCTCGTCTACGGCGACCCTAATTCACATAAGATCGCTGCAAGCCAATAAGGGTAATTGAATAACTGTGGCTTTTCTTCTCTTCCGAAACTGTCACACAGCTAAGAGACGTTACCTCCAAAAGAACGTGCCTAAGCATGTCACCCACACAATATCCAGATATCCTGACACCCGACCACACATTGGCCTCCACCTTCACTTCTGTGACTGTCTTAACTCGGGCTGCTATACCAGACTGGGCGCTCGTCAGCACCCCTTCTCTTGTCAACGTCAATCCTTCCCCTCACACCCCTTCCATTGCCGAGAGCTTGGGAGCTCCCCCCTCCACCAAGTCCGGCCCTCCACAGCCGTTAGAGGGTAAGAGTAGGCAAATGGGGCAGCCCAGAAGTCCTGGGTTACTCAAGTATATCACCCACAAAAGCCAACTGACCGATTCACCGTTAAACTCGATCCAATCTCAGGAACAGGGGTTCAAAATTCCCTAAGGATCCAACTGAAGGCACTCCACACAGAAAAATATACTCAAAATACAAATCAACCAAACTAAAAAACAACCAACACAATGACCCAAAATATTTTTGAAAACGGCGACCCGGGAACCAGACCACTTGCTCACCCTCTCCAAACAGCCAGCAGTTTCTTTACTTAACAGCTCTCCTGGTATCCTCTTTTCCTGCTTTTCGAGTGCAGCAGATCCCTTATTACACATACCTGTCCAACCCACTTCCTGCTGTCCACAAACGTACCCTCGAACTCCTTACATACCCTATTGTACATCTCGCTAGCCTCAACTGGCGTGGCATAGCTATTCCCTTTCCTACATAGAATCCCACTAACTACTGCTCGAAACCTTGGAAACATTGCCTGTACCTCCCTTAGTTACCCTTTTAAATCCTTCTCCACCACTTTCCCTTATTTCTGGTATGCAAGATCATTGCCCCCTACGTGCACTGTCACCATCTTGACCATATCACTGCCCCTCATACTTCCCACCCTCTCCTGAAGGTCTCTAATCTCGGCCCCCCGAATGCTGCTGCTCTCTCTCTCTCTCTCTCTCTCTCTCTATATATATATATATATATATATATATATATATATATATATATATATATATATTCCCTCTCCTAAGTCCCTGCATCTCGACTCCCTTAACAATGGAACTGCCTAAGAAGGTAACTTCAGGTTCCTGCGTATTGAGCCTTTCCCCAGCTGTTTACCTCTCTCCTATCTGCGTACCTTTTCCTGCATAACATTTTCCCTTAGGCCCTACTTCAACTCCCTCCTGCTTCTACCCTGGTACGTCTCCATTCTTCTCTCAGTCACCTATCGTATGTGTGTCCTGGCCACTAACCTCTGCTTCTAGCTCTATCCTCTTTCGCAACTTATCTACCTCTAACTCAGCCTCCCTTCGCCTTTGCCGTTCCTCATTACTGTATAGTACTGGTGATCCGGGATAGAATGAGCACTTTGCAAACCTTAGTAACTTATTTATTTTCAAATAATTCAAAGTTTCCTGCTACTTTTTAGTATAAACAAAGCAGCCTACTTTACAATAAAAGTGTACAGATTGTGCCATGCTCAATAGTTATATGAGATCATATAAATTATGCTGTATTTTATTTATAATTGTAGACAAGATGTTCTTCTGAGGCACTCAGTTTATAATGAACCACATATAGTAACACTACACAATCATGAGAATATGTTCAAAACTGGTTTAAAACAAATGCTGTAACATTTAAGCTGAACTGTGTCCTGGTCACGGAACGTTTCAGCCGACAGACAGTTCTAGAACTACTCTAAATACATTACTGATGTCGACTTAAGAATTAGCATTGAAAGAATATTACATGTGTGTATTACAATTTGAATTGAACATCCTAGAAAGTGTTTTCACTGCAGCCACTAAAAGGAAAGCATAAAAATGCATTTTTTTCTAATGGAAATTAAGCACTGATTACTATGAAGTCCATTATTTGCTGTATATGAAATCTGTTTTAAAGTATTTTCCTGCATATGTTATATATACTGTTAGTAAATGTTAAATAGTTTTGTTACATGTATTAAAAAATTTGTTAAATAATATTGCTTCCCTCATAATACCTATTGATGAATAGATATTGTAATACAAGTAGTTGAAACTACCGAATAAATTTTATATTTTGGTTCTCTCTGTGTTTGCCTATGACACGACATGAAACATGTGAAACTGGGCTTAAATTAGTCATGTGAGGTTAGGTGTTTATATTATGCGAGTACTACTACTCAAACCTCGTCGCTAGCTCAGTCATTACCCAAGTCAAGTGCAGCTGATGACGGCTGACTGCCGTGCTGTAGCTGATTCAGGGTTATTTAGGAACTATGCTACCTACACTTGAAATGTCTTGCAGCATGTTGCTATTGATCTGTTTTCTTATGTAACTTGGTAATGCACATTTTAGTTTCATATTTATGAAAAAATTTAACACTACAGACTATGTTCCTACAATTTTAAAAATCTAATATGCTTATTATAAAAATAGTTTTTCAGTTTTCAAAATGGCTTTTTTTTATTGTCATCCCAATTTGTGGGAAAATATCACCCAAACAAGACACAGTTGTAGAAAACTGAAACTATACTTCCCACAAATAAAATTTTATAATCACCTTTTAAAGTCCCATAGAAATAGAATACATTAATAGTAAAGCACATCCTGCGTGTAGAATGGCTTGTGCTTAGAAGTGGCACTGCATCCCATACAACAGTCATTTGTGCCTTATCTTGGGAACCTTTTTATTTATTTATTTGCACCCTTGAGATTCAAAACTAGGGAACTAGTCATCCTATACGTCACACATAAAAGACACTATAAATAAAGTTAACATTAACTTATAGTTAAATGCTACAATAATTCATCAATTAACATTATAATCAAAGTATTTATATATTAACAAACTTATTCTATTTTTATTTTTACAGTTTTCATACTAATTAAATAATTCTGTATCTTCTATATACTATAAAAACATTTATTTTCAAATATTTTATAAATAAATTTATTAAATGTTGCAGTTTTTAGATTAGTTATTTCTTTTGGTAGACAATTAAACAATTTAAGACCAGCATTATAAGGACCTCCCTCAAAAATTCTACTTTTATGTTGTACCATCTTTAATTTATGAGAATTTCTTGTACTGTGTTGATGAACATCTTCATTTTTCACATAAATGTCTTCATTTAGTTAAACAAATTTTAAAATATGTAATGCATACTGTTAGTGAGTGACAATAATTCATAATTGTATACTTATATACATCGCTGTATTTTGTAGTACTTACTACCTCTTGTTGTTTTACTCTATGGTTGTTGATGTGTACTTATTAATAAAAATGCCTCTAGATGTTATATTTGAACAGTTCATTCTTAGTTATATTTAAATAAAATATTTATTTAAAGTTTATTCCTGATATGGTAGCAGGTACGTGGTTAAACATTTATTAGATGATACTATTGAATGAACTATAGAATATATATTTGTTGTCAAGATTATTTTGATGTGTTGTATTTTCAACTAGACGATAATCTTTTAGAAGTTAAAGATGGAAAATGAAAAACAACACATAATTAAACTAATTGGTGAAGAAAATTGGTTGACATGGAGAATTGTTATAAGAACACTACTGGAATGTGATGAAGTTTTGGAAGTTGTAGATGTATCACTTCCAAAACCTAAACCTGAGACGGATGATAAAGGTAATATTACCAATAAGAATTTAGTAGATAAGTGGACTAAATTAAACTCAAAGGCGAAAAAAGTTTTAATACTTTCATTGGATACAAAACCATTACTTCGAGTTGGTGGTTGTAATACAGCACGTGAGATATGGTTAAAATTACACCAGATCTATGATACCCAGTCAGCTGAAAATATTGACCTTTTAAGACATGAATTTCATAATATTAAATGTGATTGGTCAGGAGATATGCAGGATCATTTAGCAAAATTTGACGATATTCAAACACGTATGATGTTGCTAGGTAAACCTATTGATGAAGGTGATATGTGTGCGAGGTTATTACAAACTTTACCAAAAACATTCGATCATGTGTATATAACATGGCATGATTTATCTCAGGCAGATAAAACATGGTCAAAATTACAAACAA
>PNEQ01133812.1:0-12536 GCA_003012365.1 Medauroidea extradentata
AGTACTTTCTACCAGAGAAATGAGGAAAGAAAATGATCAATAACCTCCTGTATGTGCAATAGATTTATTAAGTGAAATAAATAAATTTGATGTAGTAGTTCTTATATGGGTGAAAACACAGGAAATTACAAATCATTTACGCTATTGAAACTAAATCAAGATAAAAATTACATGAGGTGGAGTCGTGACTCAGTAAGCTTGAGTGGCGACCCGACCTCTCCTGGGTACGAACTAGGCGGGTGGCTTCAGAAAACTCAACGATGACTAAAACTCAGATTTCTATACGAGCTGTCTCTTAGTGTCCCGGCAGTGGGTTATTATTTGTGGGCGCATAATAAAAACACAGGAGTTGAAGAATGTCTCGTATTTAAGAACTTAATCCGTAGTTTTGAACACTTAAATGAGTCTCTGCCTTTGATAAATAAGAGAAGCCCCAGCAAAGTTCGAATTTGAATGTGTAGATTACCGCTAATCTTCCACGACGTCACTCTCGTAAAACGACTGGATCTTTCAAAATAACATCTGGGATATGGTTTCCCAGCTCAAAAGACATCCTTCCTTCCTTCCTTCTGGTATTTGTTCGAACCGATGTCGAAGGTGATCAACTCTAGAAGTCTTGAAATCAGCACGTCGTAATTCATGAAAAAAAATCTTTCCTTTTTTGTTAAACCGTCGTGTTGTTGTTATCCTCGAACAAAAAACTTCGTCTTCACGCCCTTTCTCCTTGACCACCGCGACCTATCGATACCCAGGATCAGCTCAGACCCGTGACCTCAGTAATCAACATTATAAATATTGAAGAAAAAGAAAAAAATATTAAGTTCTGCCACAGACAATAGAACATACATAGAATAAATACCTTCGTGAATAAACAAACCTTTTTCCTGGCGCGAGGCATACTGTGACCATAGACATATCATGATTTACTTTATGTAAATAACTTAACTGGAGAAATTTAATATTCATTCTGGCAAAACGACATGTTACACCATCCCTGTACCTTTTCCCATAAAATACCTTGTTCAGCGATATTTACTTAAATTGGTAATGTACTTTGAGACATGTAGGATGATGTCACACTAATAATATTGTACCTATGAGTGTGAAAATACAAATATAAACCATAGACAGCTGTAAATTTGTGAATACATCTGACTTCCAATAACTAGCACAATGTAGGGGGGTGGATGGAAGGAACAGTTGCAGGATGACTGAAAAGAAGACAGTAGTGAGTAGAGAGGTATACGGATGAGAAGGGCAGGATATAGAGGAAATACAGAGTGTAAGTATCTAGGGGTTGGGATGCAGGCTGATCTAAGGGAGCAAAGCAAATAGACATTACGGTTAAGAAGGGAAGAAGGACTTCAGGACTGTTGGGAAGAGTCATTAAGGGAGTTAGTGTTGAAATGAAGGGTAAGGCATAATGCATGCTTGTTAGTCCAGTATTGGAAAATGCTGCCGTAGATTGGGATTCGTACGTGGAAGTAGAGGTACAAGTGCTGGAGAAGGTGCTGAGAAGGGCAGCGAGATGGGTGATGAATAAGGGGAAAAGGCAGGGTCAGACTGCTGAGAAGGAAAGGAAATTTAGGCCTTGCGTGATGAAGAAGGAATTGGGATGGAAACAGTTAAGGGGCAGGAGGATAATGCAAAGACTGGTCAGGTTGTATAAGGCGACGAACAAAGAGAAGGCATGGGCGGTTAGTCTGCAAGCTAAGGGAATATTTAAGGCAAAAAGGAACAACAGTGAGGGCGTGGAGGAGAACTGCAGTATGTAGATATAAGATGTTTTTACCTGTTACTTTTACGTACTACATGCACTTATAATGTTACAATCAAACTGTTTGACGGACCACCAATACAATACCGAGTTTGATTCCCGGCGTGGTCGGTCCCCGGTCGTGCCGGACGATGCCGTTGGTTGGCGGTTTCTTTAGTGATCTCCCATTTCTCCTGCCCCATCATTTTTGTGCTACTCCACACATTTTGTCACCCCTCACCAGTGCTAAAGAGTAACATATTAAGTGCTGGCCAAAATTTCTTCACTTCGAATGGTTTTGTAACTTCAATAAATCTGCAAGATGCTCACAATCCTATTATCTCCTAAACAAGTACACGGACAAATAACCATAGGGAGGATTAAGAAAGAAAAGGTTACACAATACATTCCATACCTTTGTGTATTAAAAGGTACACTGGCTAACTGACCGACATATCATGTTACAGTTCAACTCGTTGGACCTATAAATGTGAAATTTGGAGGGCGGGTTTCCCTTAGAGTAAAGGCAAGAAATAATAAATTTTTTCCACAATTTAACTCTTAAGGTAGTGAAACAGAGTGAAACATGTTTCTTCCATGAATAGTCTATAGCCTGGTTTTACCAACGAAGTTTAACTTTGAAACAAAGCCAGTTTAAGAAAACCAGAGTTTAAGTTAGAGGTTCGTTCCACAAATAACACAGCGAATTTAAGTTACCAGAGTAGTTAAACTTGGCTGCACAATGGGTTGTGTGAGCTAAGTTGCCCTAATTTTATCGGAAGTACCCGAACACTTGTCAGAGATTGCCGAAAGCGTGTTTGTTTAACAATTACGGAGAAATTATTTCATTTGGAAACTTTGGTATAACGTTCTTGAGGGGGAAGGGGAAAGTCTTTGAGTCCTAGTATCTAGAGTGTCTAGGTACCCCTGGGTGACTCTGGTGTAATGCCAAAAAGAAAAAGCAAGGGTAGATGGTCGAGCAAATATAATTCACATTATTTTAGTGCTGTAAAGGCAAATAGTGTACCCGTTTATGTTTATCTACACAAGATTGTGTAATTATTTTCTCATCTATATATTTTTTGTTAACCTGAAAATACCAAACGTGAAACATAACCTCATATGTAACATAAAAGTGAATGGACCGATTGTTTTGACAAGCGGAAATGTATTCGGAAGTCTGTATCGTCATATTCGTCAGAATAACGATTTCTTTCGCGAATCTAGCAAGGCTGATACACAGAATTAAATTCTTCATTGTCTCTATCGTCTTCAAATACCTAATTATAAAGCAATCGCGACATTTAAATTTTAAATTAAGTGATATTAGTGAAGTTACCCGGCCAAAGTAAAGGAGTTAAAATTCAACCGTGCTTGAGACGAGAAAATTGTGTTTAACTGCTTGGTGAAATCCAAAACTTGTATAATCGTGGTCAAGTGCCGATTAATTGGGAATTAATCGCTTAACCTTGGTTGGTGAGTGAGTGAGAGATATTGGTCAGCGTTCAACGTCGAGGTCTTTAGCGTTGGTGAAGGGTGACATGCGCCTAAATGAAAGGACGGGAGAAACGGGAGATGCTCGAGAAAATCCACCCACCAGCGGCATCGTCTGGCACGATTCCCATGTGCGAAAATCCGGCGACCGACAGCGCCGGGAATCGAACCCGGATCGTCTTGGTGGGGGGCGAGCGGTCTGACCTCTCGGCCACCGCGGCCCCAACTTGGCTGGTGAAACCGGTCCTAAGCTAAATAACTAGAACTAGTCGGATTATCGTCCTCATTTTTCACAGACTTGCATAGCTTTAGTTAGTTTCAGAACTATTTGAAATTAGAAAATTAAGGTAGTGAAAAGGGATAAAACGTGTTTTCATTGGATTGTTCCACTTGAGTTATATTTTTATACAAATGTTGAAAGTACGATTGTAAGTTTTTTGAGATTCAACTCTTAAATATGTAAAACAGGAACTAAATTTATTTTTTATTTTCCATTACATATATATATATATATATATATATATATATATATATATATATATATATATATATATATATATAATCTGCCCATATAGCACAAAATGTATCAGTTATGATTCAGAAATATAACTGAAACATTGTACCATTTCTGCAATATTTTAGAAATGTAATTGAAACATTAGTGCTGTTAGGGTGTTGAGAAATCGAATTTTGTTTTGCTACAGTTATTATGATAATGTAAATAGTGTACACTGAAGGTAAAGTTATTAAGTTAGTGAATTAAACAATTCAACTACCACAAGGTAAAGTATTTTGTAAAATATTCAAGGCAGATGTTCCGATAAAGAAATCATGGTAATTGTGACACAATTTCAATGTAATTGTAGTTTGCAATTTTAACAAAATGTATTGTTATGCAACAGCTATGTACCTAGGGAATGAATATTGTATTAGTTTTACTTATTTTTAATAATAAAATTGCAATGCTACACGACACATTTCTTTGTAGACCGGGTCTATGGTACAGAGGTTCTGGGTTTGAATTTTGTGCAAGGCAATGAAACGTGTAATTCTCACAACTAATATCTTCAAGGCTGATGGAATTCGTGATGTATGATGAAGTGGTTTGAAGGTGGTATAAGTGTATGTATACAAATCTTTAAAAATAGGTATATTTCACTCAGTGGTGAAACATGGTCATGTTAAATGAATATTACAACTGACTATATAATCGAAGTACATGTATTAATTTCCTTACGAGCCAAACATTATACTTTAATTTGCTATGACTGAAGCAGTATTTCTGATGAATATGTTCCTTGTCTATAACACGCTGTTAGCTGGTTGGTACACCTGCACATGGCAGTTTAATGTCTCAACAGACATTCAGCTTTGTGTATAGTTATTGCCCAGTACTGCTTCCCTTGGAAAACATACATTCCTCGCCACTTATTACTCTACCCCTCTGAAGTTTCTCTACTGCATTATTTCACGTCGTATCATCTCACAAGATTAACCTCAAGTTTAGGGCATCAGTACCATTACTAAAAACTCTTAACTTGCCAAAAATGTCCACAGGCGTTGAGCTTAGACACGAGGAAATACATATGTAGGGTGGAATGTAAATGGTGTAAAAGCTTGCGGGAGTAGTTAGCCAGTCCTAAATTAAGAACAACGAGTACAGCAACGATCACTCTGTTTAAAATAGTGGGATATACATCACTATGGATGTTGTGTTACTGAACATGTGAAATGAATATAAATCAAAATCTACTATAAACGGAAGGCTAACATACCTGAATCAATTCAAATGTGTGATGATACGTGCTGTAGGAGTGCGTATTGCTAGTCGGCAGTGGTCCCTGGAAGAATGTCACTATATACGTGCTACTTTGGTTGCCTACATGTTGGCATCGTAATGTTCGACTTAGAGTGCTTGTATCACAATGGGGAACATGCGCAATTTTTTTTAAGGTTTTAATTTGATTTCGCAGGCATTTTTAAGCATTAATCACATTTTACTTTTAATTTCTATGCGTTGATTCCAGTGCAATCGGCAAAAAACGTAACGTAATTTAAAAAGACCGCCGAAACGCTCGACTTCAGCATGGCGTCCGCTGTGACGTCATCCGGCGAAACTCCAGCCCGCTTGCTGCCTACGGCCCATAGCAAACGTGCGCACATCGCGAGAAGTGTGACAAAAAAATTGGTTGTCTGTAAGGTCGGTTTACTGACGATAGTTGAACGTGACAACGTCTTAACGGGCGGCTCTGAGAGCGTTGTTTGTTGAAATCGTCGCCTAGATAGGGTTGCAGGCGGCAGGACGGGGAGGGAGGGAGGGGTGGCCGGCTCGGACGAATAGTGTGACGGCGCGCAAGCAGATAACTGTACGCTGTTGCCACATCAGCACTCGCAGAGAACGAAGCAAGGACACCTGCAGCTGCAGTCTTTATGGACGGACCTTACCCCACTTGCGGAGCTGCGCTTGAACTCAGTTGCAGAGTTGACGAAACCAATCGCTTACCCGCTTGTTCCACAAAGTATTTGCGAAAAATTCATGAAATATCTACCACTTGGCCTACAGATTATGGAGATTCTTACAAAATTGTTAAATATTTTACACATTCGTTGATTTACCTGTTAAAAATTGTGACCTAAAGGCCTTTCTTATTATTTTACTCGAAAACCTGCTGAAAATGGTCCGCTAAAAATATGCTGATATCTCGAGTTTTTACAACATTGTATACTTACCTCTTGAACCTGAATAAATACGAAAATTTAATATTCTATAAACGAAACTTTTCTGAGTGTAATATTCATGGACCTTAGATATGTTGAATAATATTTTAATACTGTTTCATGAACAGGTTACCAAACCACAAATGAGCTTATTACTTCCACAAATGTAGCAAGGTACTCGCAAGTCATGCAGCATAGTTACCATGACAAAAACAGGTGGTAAGAACGAAAAAAAAAAAAAAATAAAACAACAGTTTCTAGCCTGCCTTCCTAAGGAAAAATTGGCTTATAAGATTACCTTACTATCTGTGTGTCTGTTTTTGTGACTGGTTATGGGCCCCTCCTCCCACCCCAAATATATTTTGAATACATGCACCGATTTCAACCAAACTAGCTATGAAATAATAGGACCCGAATTTTATACTTTTCAAAAACGCTTTGCACTGTCTTTCAAAATGTTGGCCATTTGAATTGTTTGTGTGATATGGTATATCTCTGTAATTATTAAGTGAATTCTAACCAAATTTGGTACGCTCAACGAACATGTAATGTGCATTAGGTTTTGATATTTTTTGATCACAGGTCTGCCATTTTGAAAGCTAGTACCATCTAATTCACTACATAGTTAATGCTATATTTCAGAAAATGTTTAAACTAATATTATAAAATTTTGTAGTGTGGTAGTGTTATAACAATTAGTCTTATACACATGTTAATTAAGAAGATTAGTCGTTGACTTTCTAAATGGTAGCCATACCAAACACACACATATTAGAAACAAAATATGCATAAAATACATGTACCATATACACAGAAAACAGTGTCAATCGAGCTTGGCAATCGTTAGACAAATAAATGTTTCGAATAAAATCGTACACGTGCGCTCTAATATTTATATTAGAATTCTCAGGGGAAACAAGATGGTGTAGTGTAGTGTAGTGTAGGTTCGTGCCGGCCAAGGTTACCTAATTGCTATTAGTTTTCATACATTAAAGGAGCAAACGCTAGTAAGAAACTGAAAGAACTTATGGTTATACGGCACACAATATTTAATAGTAAATAATCAGGAACAATTACATAATGGATTCAGAAATTTATTATTTATATGATAGTACATCAGGAAGTGGGTATCTTAATTTGTTAAAACCTTAAAAAAAAAAGTAGTAATCCAAAAAGATGGCGGCGGAGCAAGGAGGATTGGTAAATCAAAATTACTTTAATTAGAAAAAAAAACATGTGTCTGAAGCTCCTACGTCCTTGGCATGCTAAGTAACCCCAGTCGCAGAGCCAGACTGCAGCATTTCCAGTCGGCAGCATTAAGGGGAAAAACCAACAAGCCCCGAAACAATGAATGGCGGTGCTGGCTGGCCCTACCACAGCAACGTGAAGGTTCTACATCACCAAAACTCGTGGGTAGTCGGCCGGCCCCAGCTCTCCGGTCGGAACTCTTCACGGCCCTCCCGAAAGAACTCCCTTGTCACGTCACCCAACGAACCAAAAAAACTCTCCTTACCTCCTTAGATAAAACCCTATTGCCCAGATATAATACACATAAAACACTACCTAGACTCCTCCATTGCTCTATGAAATGTGACATCCTACAACCTAAGACCACAATCGGTTAATTGTTTACAAATCAAATTACAGTACACATAGTAAATATCATAGCAGATAATCAATGCAAAAAAAATACTGAGAAAACACTAAACTATTTAAATAAACATTAATAACTGCAACATATGCATCACAGATACATATATTACAGCGCAAACCCATGCAGACCTAGTAATGCAATAATTACAATTATCTTACACTGTTCTTGCAAGCTCAGCAAATTTCAGAAGTAGGTTAAATATATACAAAGAACTTAACTTAAATATATTTCCTTATAATATTCAGTAACGTAACGTAAAGAAAATGCACTAACTGTCAATGTGGAAGTCATTCAACTTTTTTTCTTTTCTTAGAAGCCTTGCTGCGTATAAAAACTGCAGTAAAGAAATCAAACGTCGGATTCTCATGAAATAAGCACACAGAAATACAGAATCGTTTAAAATGAGACACCTCCAGTTATTCCAGTTAAATTATAAAAATGCACTAATCCATACAGGACTACTAATGCAATAATGACTGTACTTGCAATTTCACAAAATTTCGGAAGTATAATAACAAAATATACAAAAAACAACTAAATGTAAACATGTTTCCTTATTATATTTAGTGATAAGTATAATTAACAAGATGCACACTGTCTATGTGGAACTCATTCTGCTTCTTCATTTTTAAGATAGGCTGACTTCTGTACTACAGTTATGAATTCAGGTTCATGAATTGTATTCCGAACTGGGAAAATAAGTCCTAGGTTCTGCGATTTCAGCCAACATGCAATACATATTCAATCGCTTCAATTTTTAGAATCATTTCCTGCCTTCAAAATGTTTCAGTCATTATTTTTTCTGTCTGAAGACTTTCCAGTTTATCTGCCAATACTATAAAGTAGTAGAATTCGTGCTCAGTTATGTTCAGTGCTCCTTGCATTTGATAAAAGCATTGTGGCGTCTTTTTTTAAGTGTTAATGTATTGACGGATGTCATCAACAAAAAGAAGATCTTTTTCTGTCTAGAGTTTTTCATTACTCCTAGTGACTTAGCAGAAGGAGCACATTTCACCTCAACCAGAAAATTTTCCTCTGTAACGAAACCATCTAGCCTTGCACCAAAATGACCACGTACGAAATTCACAAATATGTCACACCTGTCAACATTCAAAACTATGTCTGCTTCGAAGCTTTTAATAGCGATGTATTTATTATGGATGCCATACTCGAAAGCAAGTGTTGCAATATTAGGTTTGCACAGAAGTCGCTTGACAAAACTACAACAACGCGTGGAATCTTCCCGCTGGTGAACCTCTCGATAATTACTTTATGTTAAACGACCTTGTCGTATATCATGCCATTTTTCACTTTCTCTTTGTGCAACTGTCTGCACAGCAGTTCGGTCTCATTCTTATACAGTAACTTGAAAATATTCGACAAAAAGCTTGCATGTTTGCTGTATGACCTCGGTATCATCAGGTTACAATACATTTTGTCCATAGTCTTAATCTGGAGGAGCTATCACTTTTATGTATTTTCGTTTGTTTCTTGCTTGGGCAGTAAAGTCTAGACGCCATTTGACTGCTTCACGGGGCTGTATCTTACGCTTCATCAGCATCTTGTGAGCCTGTCCTGAACTCCGACCAGTCAGGGTCTTGAATGGGCTCAGTACTCGCGAATGACCACGCAAGAGTGGTAATCCAGCGAAGTTAACAACTTCTTTGAAATGATTCCCGTTGCAAAAAAATTGATACTATTTCCAGCATTAAATGTGACCAGGAGACTCATATGAAACTCAGCTGAATACGTAGTTTTATTTGTAATGAGTCGTGGAGCTTTTTCTACGAGAGCATCAACGAAACCTTCATACACTAATTAGTGAATGTAGACGATTCTAAGATTATGTCCTATTCCATTGCAGTTGATAGTTTATTGGAATCCTATTTTTGTAACATGTGTGTGGCCTTATACTAGAGTCAGTTGAGTCATTACTGTCATAAATACAGCAGTATTATTCCTAGCTTCAAGAAATAATAATTTACCTGCCATCTCTCCGATTATCACGGCGCGAAACAGAGAAAGTTTAAAAGCCTTTAAATTTATAAATAAAAACTACTTTCATAACCCCAAGACACGTCGCAGCTAAGACGTCCAATTACTGGTTATGAAACAGAGCTGCAGAAGTGCACGTAAGTCACTGAAACAAAGTGGAGCAAAATTCTTTTCGCGAAAATTAGGGGTCCCTAGTTATAACAAGAAGTGGCTATACAATTCCCGTCGTTATACGCACAATTGAATACCGACATTAAGAATTATAAATATTAACCATTTAATGACTGTCCATGGTTTATTGAACACTATTTAAAGCATCGCTTATGTTCTAGTTGTAAACAGGCCTATAGTACATGTCCTTAGCCTACATGTAAAATTAACATTGCCATAGTTAGTTGTATTTATGCTCTACTCAAGCGAATTTTTAAGGTAAAAAATTAGGAATTCAAATATTTTATTAATTCACTCATTCTTACACTATTTATCATTAAAAAAACTAAACCAAGTGATAATATCAGAATCCACAAACGTGCTCTGTCAACCGTGAACAGCCTGCATACAAACCAGAACGAAATAGTGACTACAAATATAACAGTTACTCCTTATTTTTCTACTTTATATTTCCTTAAATGGTAAATAGTGTTTGTTTGGTACAGTGATGTAGAACAAATATACGTGTCAATTTTTATGATAGACATATATTTAAAAGCTATTTAACAACTCGGAACATCAGTTACGAATAACTACCCAGATATTTTAAATTACATAAAACTAGGAAAGAGGGACAGAGATGCTGTTTAATGCCAGGGAACAACCACTTTAGTGTTTTAAAATGTTTCTCACTATACGGTCGCCGATACTGGCCTGCCGGTCAAAAAAGTTAGCAAATTATTTTAGACATGTTGCGCATTCGCAAATCGCAACACACGTCAGAGACACCGTGGTCACAAACTGCCAGCTCGTTTTAGCTCGACAGTAACAATCAAAGCCACCACGGTAACCCTAGATATTTTGGTTTCAAATAAAATTCGTTCATAGTGACAGGCCTATAGATATTGTAACAAATTTTTTTTGAACATCTATGGGGGAAAAAGTAATCATTTTCAAGGTCACAAATAAATTATTTGGTGTAACAAAAAAAAATGTAACACACTTTAAAATAAAAAAAAACCAAGAAGTTGTGCTTTTAAACTTCCTTACCTTTCGGTCTGCCTTTTCGCATTAGTAAAAAATATTTGTATTTCAGGTGAGACATAGAAATGTAATAGGCCCTATGTCAAATATTTTTTAATAATGATACATACATCTTATAGAATACATTTTGCAAAGTTCACAGTTTTAGTTAATGTTGACTTGTGTCTAGAAAGAATTTTCTACAATTTATGTACAAAAATTGTGTAAATATAACAATGAAATAATAAACTTGTATTATTTATCCAGTAAATGGCTATGGCGTTCATTTAAATAATTTCTCAATCGATGAAAGTAATTCAAAGTTCAGTTATGTCATATGAGATAATCACTCGAGCTCAATGACAGCCACGAGTATTTTATACGTGCGCCTTTTTCTTCTTATACCTAGCGGAAAAATATACAGCGTTGGATGAATATATATCCAACTGGTAGAGTCTGATAAAGGTATTTTAAAACATTCCCTTAGTTAAAATTAGACGTACGGAATGAAACTGTCTTGAGTATGAAACCTACGTCACTCTTCCGACAATTCGGAGTTCCGTGAGAATTACGGCTGCTAACATAATACAAAATCTCACCCATGAAATATAGCTTGTTATAGATATATTTATTATCTACATTTACTTTATGAATGCATTTGTTGTCTTGCACAAAACCAATAACACTCGTTCGGTACATCAACGCACTACTCATTTCAGATATAGACTCTACAGTACTGCGTGGTTAGACCAGTGAGTAAAGACAGGTTTTACTCAATGGTTAGGCCTAATGTATCTCAGATGTATAGTAAAACCCAACACCGTTACACGCTTATCTACCTGAAGACATGGTGACATTCTGTCACGGTGTATACATACAAACGTAAATGCATGATGCATGCATGGCAAATTTAGCTACATGAACATTCTGTATTTTCCTTCCTTTTAACAGACCTCTGTTGGCTATATAATGACAGACGTTTATTTTTACACTTCGCTCTTCCCATTGTGGATCGTTTTCTGTCACACTATCGACTTCCTTGTAGTGAAGCTCAGATTACAGATGAGTCCGCGCAGATACTGCTCAAGGCTGCTCCTCAGGATGATAACAGACGTGGCAACTACGCCCGCCTGCACCGCTTCCCCGCTCCCCTCTGGATGCGCGCGCACCACACAGTACACGACCCACAACTCCGCAAATTTTTCATTTACGTAAAGACGTCTCACGCTTTTCCTAGATGAGATACAGTTACGCTACCGCTGACTTATTTATGTGTTTAATCGTAACGGAAATCGCTATATAATATTTAACCCAATAAACTACTTAGCCTGAAACGTGCAGCGATTTTAATATTTAAACTATCGATTTAATACGTTTTTTATAACGAAAATAGTTTTTTCGTCTTATAGCGAGTTAGTCGTCTTCAAAATCTGTATTACAATTCTTGTTTGAAAGTTAAATCATGAAAACTGAATGTGTAAAGCGACTTTCAATTTTACATTGAAATCCCTATCTCTCCCACACTGAACATATGGATCGAGCCGGCCCTTAAGAAAATACTGATGGAATGGTATCATTTTTCAAAAGAAAATTTTAATTTCATTTGTTTAATAGATTTGGATGTATATAGAGAAGGAAGTAATTGGAAATCACAATGAAATTGATCAAGTTATATTTATTTGTACGCATAAATACAATTATGTCAATTTTTTTTTTTTTACAATTTAATAGTTTTTACTCCACGCA
>PNEQ01133815.1:0-29623 GCA_003012365.1 Medauroidea extradentata
ACGGAAGTGACCCGATTTAAGAGCCCAACACCTTTAAAATAAAATTTATTTCTTTTCTCCGACTTATCTACCCTTGCTTTTTTATTCCTAGTGTAAAGTTGTTTTGTTGAATTCTTCTCTTTGGGTTCTTTAATTCACTTAATAACTGCTGGCAATTTCTCTATATACACAAAGTAACAAAGTAATTGAGATGTTACACATTATAGAATAATTTTTTCATTAATGTAAATAAATTGTCAAATAATATACCTCGTTTAAATATTTAATATATTAAAGTAAATATATTTTTCAGTTATTTTTTTCCTTATTGCTTGTTACCACTACCAATTTTCGTACAATCTGAAACGTGACATAGATGTCACACTTTTCGAAATTGTACTATATTACCAAGTTGATCGGCATCTGAAAAATAATATTAAATACACCAATAGACGTTAAATATATTTGGGGGAAATTCATTTAAGTTTTATTTTCGTGCAGTTATAATGTGCGTTTTATGATGAATTCCAGAGTAAAGGTGCCTAAAAATTAAACACTGGAGGCTAACGAAATGTCCTAGTCACGATATACTTCTTCAGACAGATGAAATTAATTTAAGAACACTTGAGTAGCTGTGAATAATTTATATATTGAAATTTGCATTTCACGGTATTTAATGACAAAATGTTAGGTTTGTTGTTTGGAATTATATATATATATATATATAGGTTTCTTTTTAATTGTCACATTTCCTTTGGCGCGTAGTCTCAATCCGAAGAAAAAGAAAAATCTTCAAAACTCAGCGATAAAAATTGTTGGCCCGTGAACAGCAGCAAACTACACCAAGACAAACCTAAGTGTGTCCTCGGAAACTATGTGAACTACAGCGTCCCACCTCTCGCACATACCTCACCCTCCTACTCTCCCAGCCAATAGCGAGCAAGTAGCCTGGCAGTCGTGACAAGCAGTGCGTACAGTCTCGTCAGCCAAAATGTGACAACATGTGTGTAGTTGTTGTCCAATCTTTATTTCATGGGTTGCACAGGCCTAGTAGACCTACTACAGATGGTCGCTTGCAATATGAATGTAGTGTACATAGAGGCAGGGTTACAAGACATTCCCTTCCACTGCTTTCACACAACGACTTCGAAACACTAGCGTTCTTACCTCCCCTACCAGGGCTACACTTAAGTTTGTCAAGCAGGTTCGCATACGAAATTTAGACATTTGCATGGTTGTGAAACAACAGATATATGGGGCGTACAGAGCAGAAGCGGCGCAATTCTACAATTGGCAAAAATTGGATAATCGCATGTAAGTCCACAACATGGCATCCTCTTTTCAGTGCCAGAGTTAGGTAAGTAAGTCCATAGTTCACCCATTACCATTGTAATAGGCATAGCCCGATACACATTAAATGTACGTACATATTGAAGCGATAACTGGTGCAAATATGATTAAAGACTGTCCATTAGAATTAAGTGTCAGGTGTTTTAGTTTTAAGCGGCGGCAATCACGGGAATAGTTTTGTGGTACTCTGTGTAAATAGTACTATGTGATAGGGATGATAGTAGGATGATTAGGGACAATTAATGTATATTTTGTATTTTGGACTGTGGAGATGATGAGATGAGAGCCAGGGTAGTCGACCACACATCTGGAAGCATTTGGAGCTGTGTAGCAGTCACCAGTGACGAAGTGCAAGTCGGCCCCTCCTGCTGCCTGCCCGAGGCTGCCAGGGAGTGGGGACGATGAAGACAAGCTAATGGCTAAGTCGCCCAACCGTTTGATTTAAATTTTAATTATTTATATATGTTTTGTCATAAGTATAGATAATTATAGGAAATAATGATGTCAAAATTAGACAAATGTAAACTGTGATTTTATGGAATAAAATCACCACGAAAGATGGCCGTAATCACCCGGATTTGGAGCAATGCCGGAAAGCCGGTAATTTGAAACAAAGCTCCTGATTGGCTGGAGGGAGCCGCGTCAGAAATCGCCGTTTGGCGTGGGTGCCGGGAGGGAAGCCAACCAGGGGCTCAGCCGCGGACGGACGCGTGTGTCCGTGTCTCGGTAGGCCACCAGAGGTGCGTTACCAAGAGTCTTTATTACGGGTTTAATCACATTTGATTGTCGGGCATAGGCAATTAAACGTCCGCTGCTTTGATCGCAATCCGCAGGCCGAGAAGCTGGTTTCGTGGCCTGAGTGCGGTGCGGGAGGGTGTTGTTCGATTTCTGCCGCGAATAAGGGCGTTTACGACCGTGTGGAGTGGGTAGTAATATAAAAGGAATATCACTCGTTTCACTTGGTAGTTTGAACCTATATTGATTCTCTAAAAATAAGTGTTGAGTGATTGGTCACTTACTGACATTGACTTGTGATCTGGAGTAAATTAAAACCGCAGGGCTAGTCGAGGCAAACCCTGGCACGGGATAGATTTGATCAAAACCTACATTGAGTAATTAATTAATGAATATAAAGTAACTGCTCTCAAAAGAAAGGACAGGTACACCGTGTAAAGTGAAGCATTTTACTACTGACATGACAATGTCCCGCCATTCTTCAGTGAAGTAGTGAAGTACACCCATGGTATTGTGAAAGATGGAGTTGAGCAGTTGAGTGCTACTTATGTATGTACCATTCACAAAAATACACCCATTTTGTTTATACAAACTTTATATTTTTAATTTTTACGAAGGCCTGTTTTTCTCCCATCAAAGATTTTGGACTTACACCACTTCTGCTCTGCACGCCTCATATGTCTTAGGGTCTACACAGTGTTTGGTGGCCGGGGAAGACAGCGGTATTACAAAGACTCCCTAGATACTCTGCGTATGGTTGTGTATGGTTCTGATACAGCATTAAGAGTGTGGCTGACCGGCATACGTATGGTTGTTTTACCTCGACGAGCTGGCCTACTTCACTCAAACTACGAGCAGTTGTTCATTTGTGTTTCTATGGAATATAAATATACGACTATAATGTTTCATTTGTGGGCAGTATAGCTGCCATATTTTATTACAGTTTGCTGTATGCTACTGTGTTAGTAAACAAGCTAACTGCTGGGCATTCACTCATTCAATGGAGAACAAAGGGCGATTCTAATCGGCGTATGTTATGTAGTAACACTTCTAATCGTAAGCAACACAACTGGTATCTTTACTTCACTGTCGTTCTGTTACTTAGAAAAATTTACGAAAATCTGAGGATATATCTTTATTTGTGGAAAGTTTGACGTGCAGACCAAATCGTGTTTCTTTCTATATTATATTTAACAATTTTTTTTAAAGATACGACAACTGGAAAAACAAAACGTTTTATGTAATTTTTTGAATTTTAAAATCCAAGTTTCTAACAAGAGCGCTGCAATATTAAAAGCATTTATTGACAAAGTTAGACATTTAAGTCGATTTACTAATGTGAGACGCGTTAAGTACTTAAATCGAAAAAGTAACTTTCGCAAACTCCTGCCCCTTAAAAAGACTTACGTGATGACGTATTTTTTTTGTGAACACGTCTATAATAATAAGAACTGTTTACCGAATTTCTTAATCATATGTTTTAAACGCTCCATCGCAAGTATTTACTTGGCACTCTGATGGCTCGACAGTATACGACGTGGACATGTGCCACTCTTGCAGTAGCCCGGCACTGTCGATGGACACACAGCCGTCAGCGGGATTTTTCAGGCCCGCGGTTTGCTATGTCGAGCGATAACACGCACGCAAAAAGGTCCTCGTTCCACGAGAGGACTGGGGCCGGTAAACGCCAGGCACTTCGTCCGTCCGGGAGGTTTTTTACCCGCAACCTTTTCCCTTTCAGCGTCCGGCGCCCGCGAAAACAGCGCCGTTCGATCGATCGCGTCGCTGACGGATGCGAGGAGGGAGGGGTCGGCTTGACCACGGGGGGTGGGTTCTGACGGCTGATATATTTATATAACGTGTTTACCCCCAGAGGTCTGTGTGCCTGGTCGACCTGGGGAAACGTCAACAAAACGTTAATCCCCAGGGGAGGAATGGGGTGGCAGGCAGTTCCTCCGATGAACGAGATACCCTGGGGTGGGTGCAGAGTTGATACCACACCCCCTCCCCTCACCTGTTATCATACAACCCTCTCCCGCAAGGTGAGAGATAAACGAGTAGCGGCCATTAATGCAGTCCAATAATCGTTCATCAACCCTCGCAGGCTCGCCACCTGCTGCCACCCCGGAGAAGAGCCAGATTGGATATTAAACTTGGAATCCGAACACATTCCTCGCGTTTGAGCTGTGATTTAACCCCCTACCAGCTTACATGCCACCTTTACCCTTTCATCTACCGGCGCGGTAAGCTCCCACCCCTACCCCACTCACCTTGTAGATGCAATCAGGGCTCGACGAAACTGCACATCTCCGCCTAAAGCTCTCACAACCAGCCCTAGTTGTAACCGCCCCTTCGCGGTCTCATTTCTTTTCATTCCATTTACATTTTTCTCTTTTGATCGCGGCGCAATCCAATTCCGAGCATTTGACTTTTAAATTTATTTGGGGACGAATTGAGCTGGAAGGGATATTCATGGGATATGAAAGAGAGAGAGAGAGAGAGAAGGTGAGAGGGTTTGTCATTTGGTTTCCTTTGAAAGTATTACACAAAAGAATTATGGACTAAAAAAAAAATGATGTAGTTATCGTTGTAAATGATTTTTCAACGTTTATTCCGAATCGCAGGAGAATGTGTCACTTAACCCTTTTGATCGTATTTTAAATATTTCATATTCGGAAATTCCACCAGAACTTTCTGAAAGTACTGTCCGCTTACTGGTTGTATGGGAATATTTAGAACACTTCAATATAATTTTTTTAAAATTGTTTTAGTATTGTTGCCTTTAAGGGAATGTATGTTTATTTACTATCATAAGTGATAATTCTTTGGTGGAAACAAGTTTGCAAGTTTACTTGTAAATGAAGTGAACGTAGTTTGTTCACAGAGTTCATGTTTAAATTTTATTAAACTATTTAAAAAAAGGTATAATCAGCAGTTATATTGATAAATGACGAAGTCTTGGCGCGACGAAAAAAAAAAAAAAAGTGACATTCTGTTGGTGGTCTTTCCAACGAAGGAAACTGGTATTTGACAAGCAAAGAGAATGAAGAGGCCAGAATGGAAAGCGTTGCACATGTTCGCGGAAGAAGCAGCTATTGTCCGAGCGTAGCAACAAACCGACACTTACTTGGATGGACGACAAGCAGCGCGTGTGCAAATATGGAGTTAACACACTACTGCACGGATACTCTGAATAAAGGTAAAGCGTGTTTGTTATACTATTAATGTCACTCTAGCATACCATTTCCTTATGAAACATCTTCTCCCCCGACAATGTCCCGACTGTGCTGAAGTCTTCACAATGAGTTGAAACATCATCATCCGAAGAAGTTCAGTACCTGGTGCAGCACCCATATTTATTGACGATTGCAGTGAAGAGAAGAATGGTACATCGCTAGCCGATACATGAACTTACAACATGACTGAGAAGATTACTAAACAAATCACGAGGCTCCTTTGCTCGTTGCCGGTCCCCAGATTTTGGCACGTGGGAATCGTGCCGGACGATGTCACTTCTCGGTGGAATTTCTCGATGATCTCGCGCTTCTCTCATCCCGGCGTCTCACCTGTGCAGGACCACATTCCATGTCGTATATAACAAAATACAATCGACGGTGGACATTCACTGTAAACAACGTGTGCCATACGTTACTCAGCTCACAACGTCGCTAGACAACTGCAGCAAGGGATCATTTTAGTTGCATATGTCACACAGCCGAATAAACTTTCATCAAATGTTCGTATTTTTCTGACGCTGCAAAATTTCTGTAAGGCGATGTTCAGAGTATAGCCCTTGTAAGTAATTTAGTTTTCCATAACGTCGATTTCCGAAAGCTTATATTAATGTTAGACGCAAATTATTACATATTTTGTGCTTACTATTTATTCAGGAATCACGTCTCGCCCGTGAGTGTATATATGAAAACATACGTGTATATTATATATACATATGTACGAAACTAGGATTATCTTTTTTTATCGTAAACAACACTCTAAATCTGAATTAGTGAGTATTAACTTATTCTCGCCGATGGATGAAGCAGTTTCAACAAACTGAATCAGTGAGAAACCACTGTGAAATCGGAAACTATTCACTGATTCCGATAAAGAGTGCCAACATTCCACAAGTTAATTAGTAAATGTCCACAGATTTTCCAGTAATTTTTCACTGATTCAATAAGTGAAAACTGTTCTTTGAAAACCACGGGAAAAACCGGTGAATATTCACTGATTCACTTGTGAGATGTTGGCACTCTTGTGAAGGAAATCTGTCAATATTCACAAATTAAAAAGTGACTACTTGCACTGATTCAAATTATTTAAACTGCTCCATCTATCAGCGTGAATAAGTGAATATTCAATAATTCAGATTTAGAGTGAACATTAATATCTTCGTATGTAGTCTGAAATCAATTGTGTCTTACGTTCGCGTGTGTGATCATATCGTGGTATCATTCCTTTCAGAATGGACGCATGAAACAGTTCACAAGACACAGGCTTGAAGTAATACTGCATTGTAGGACGGCATTGGCAAAGAAGCACTCTTCGCTTCTAGGTACTACCAAGCTCTTGCCGAGGAATTCTGATCTTACCTGAGAAACTGCACGTTCAGGAGATCTGCTGTTCTCGGAAAACTGACTGAACTGCGCGGAACTATTTTCGCACTTTACCTCACCTGAAGTACACTACGTCTAAGCTTAAGGTTCCTTGTTTCCCGTGGCTGCACAAGAAGGAACTTTACTTTATTTTAGTCACAAATAATGATTTGTAATTTCCGTGGGAAACGCGAGTCTTTTTTTGCCAAGGAAACAAAAATAGCTGCTGTTCGCTGGTGAAGGCTGTAAAAGTGTCCTCTAAACGTATATACGTCTTTAAATATATGGAACTGTAACTCTCAAAAGTGGCAGACACACTTCATCTATGGCGTGTTAGGGACGTGTCAAGAAATGTCTTTTAAAATATTCGGTAGTGCTTTGAAGTATTTTTGTTTGGTTCCATGACAAATTTTTAAATACTAAAATACACAGGACACTATAACGAATTCGACTTATAGTTGAATGAAAGTGCACGCCTGCTGAACAAAATAATAACTAATAGAGATAATTCACAAAAAAATACGGTATACATTATATTTGTTTCAAATGATGTAAGCAATAATCCTTGTCTATTGGAGTGCCTCGCCGTGAATCACCATGTCTGATTGCATGCTACAATGCACAACCTTTGTAACTTGTCACTTGTTTACTAAAAATATTATCCTAAGTACTAAAAATTGTGCCGTAATGCTATTTACAGTAACACTATCGACGTGCCAAATTTATTGGGGATGCATAGTTATATAGATATAAAATATTGCCTTCCTTTGCACAGGTAACATACAAAATGTTGGCAACATTTGCTCATAACGTGTTATGTACTTGTGACGTCTACTATGCTAGTATGAAGTTTATTTGAAACCGGTAAAATGTTTTACTATGTATAAAGTATCATACGTTACAACGATCTTCAGAATGAATATGTACTTATCTTCCTAAAAAATATTTATGTTTTAGAAACTGTGATAATTTTCTGTCAGTAAATATATTATAGGTCGTTCCGGATAAAGTGAGCACAGGAAATTAAATCCTTGAAAAATATCACCAATCATAACTGCATATAATTCAGCATCGTATGGTTGGCAGCCAAATTACGCAATATAATTCCGCGTGTTAACCTATTTAAATGCAACAATACTGAAACAAAATCAACTAAAATCAACGTAATTGTATTTTTATATAATTAATAAACTATTTTTTAGACCTTATCGATTTATACTGACTACAGAGTTTATCTTACACACGCAGACATCAAGTGGCGAGTCCAAAGAGGGAATATACAAATTGGCTGAATATAGAACATTAGCAGGACTTTTTGGTGCTCACTTTATTCCGAACCGCCTATATATTCGTTTTACTTACCGGTAAAGGCAACCTCTTCTTTACATAACATGTATATTGGAAAGTCATAACTAGCAATAACTGCCATGTTTGCCTGTAAGCTACTTTATCGCAGAGTGAAAGGACTGCAAATATGTTACGTGCTCGGAGACACGCGAATATGCGCGGCGAAAGATGAGGAAGCTCTTACATTCCGCTCAGGATGCTCGCAGGCATGTTCCGTGCCTCCATGATTGATTTATTTACTTTTCTCAGTAGCGTATATTTAGGGTTCTGTAAAAATATTCGTGCCTTTAAGGACGCAGGGCTTGATGTAACAGTCACTTAGAGAAATGCATTCTGCTCTTATTTTGTTAATGTTGTCACGCCGGTTTAGAAACGTTGGTGGTTCGGAATAAAGTGAGTTTTTTGAAACCCTAGGTACTTTGAACATTCACACAATTTTTAGTTTTCTGCACTTTTCAATGTAAACAAAGCAATACAAAACTAACAAAGTGTAGAGATCGTATCGTACAAAAAATTACGACGTTCTTCTTGCTGTTATTTAATAAATTTATTAATTTTTAAACTGTTTCTGCGGGTGTTTGGTCGTCTATTGTTGCTGTGTGCAAGTTCTGGATACTATGCTACTAGATAATGAAAAGTTGCAAGTCTTTTTGTCCGGGTAGCACGTCGTTGCTGTCTTCTCGGGGCGGACCGATACTTATGTCGATTTGTCGGTATGTCTCTTAAGCAATGGTCGCGCGCACGGAGCCCCGACAACTAAATAGAATATTAAATGCCGCGCAATCACTGTCTCTCTCCACTTACTAACCAGAGGTGTCTCGGCCCGACGTACTTTGTGACTCGGCGAACTCTTAATGGCTTCCCGACGCCCAAAGCAACGACGATGATGGCGCCTCGGTCCACAATACTCCGCGTCTCGACGCCGAGCTTCGACGCCTGACGGTGGCACTCTGCTCTACCGTCGCCGCTTGACAACCGACGCCGGCTCGCTTCTCCCCTGATTTGCGCCAAAACCCCCCGTCACTTGGCCAGCAAGCTCCGGTTCATTTTGGGCCTATCAGGAGTCAGCTTACACCCGATGGCCCCGCCTCTCGAGGACAACAATTCCGGCCAGAACCGTATTTATTAAATCACTGCTTAATTTCTCGTCGCTATTTACATTCACTTACATAAAATGATTCATTTACTTGTTCACATTTATGATTTCTTAATTACTACATATCTATAACACAGTAACAACTAGCAAAGCCATTGGCTGGACCCCTCCCCTCGTGACCAGCTAGGGAAGTGGTTCAAGCGGAGGTGGGGTGAGGCCCCAAGACACACTCTGCACCTGCTTCTCTCCCTCGTCTTCACAAAGACAAAATATATACAATTCTTTATTTTTAACATAAAACTTGGTGCAGTAATGGTATTTTAATGAGGACTATTGCAATGTGATCGTGATACAATGACGAAGAGAATGATTGGTCGCAAGACATAGTTATTATTGCACATTAATTTATGATAATTGACACTGATAACTATTGAATATACTAAATCAGGGTGGCGACCATATGGGCCTGTCACAAAATACACATCATATTACAAAAAATTATATTTTAAATTTTCATTGTAAAAAAGATTTTCTTCATATGTTCTCACTTTGTCGTTTATAAGCTATTACACGTAACGACACTTGCTCATGGTTTAAGCAATGGATTTATCTTTGTCCTCAGTATTTACGATAGTGTCTGTTTAAATACATATTAAAATCATACGGGTATATGGCTCTTAAGTACTGTTTACTACTTCAGAACCAGCCCATGCATTCCTTCTGAACTGATTATTCGTGACGATACCATTTAGCAGGAAAACTTGATTGGTTACTTGTATTCAGCGTGGGTTCTGTATGTCAGAATGTTTGTTTCCGCAGTTGCCTCTCGTACGAAGTCAGAGCTAGAAACCGACTTTACTAGGATATTTAGCATTAGTGACTAGTTTCTACATAGTTCAGCCGTGTTAGATCAATGGTCAAGAAATATTAGTTTGGCTATGCTTACTGTGATAGTACGAGGAGCATAACTAGCAGGGAATCTTCAGGTTTGTCTTCCTGTGGTTCGGTGTGGACAATATATCCTCATGTCTAAACCAGAAGTTGCGACTTTGAGAGAAGGAATAATATAAACTGCTCGTTCACAAGTATTTGTACTCGGTTCCGAAGAAAGTGAGGCTAAACTAAAACTTTTGACTCTCGAAAGAAATCGTACTAGACACATTTCCGAATTTGTGAATGGAGAATTGTAAATAACTCATTTATCTGAACAGTTCCCAAAACATTCAAATTTATGAAGCCTTTACACCGAGAGAAAAAAATTGGTTGATTCAACCAAATACTTTTTCATATATGTGCAACCAACGATGCAGTGTTGTTTTAAACAAATATTTAGTTGACAACGATTTTTTTGTTAGATCAACAAAGCAGTCTTGTTATTTCATAATCTCGTTTAGTTAAAATAACTAAATCAGATGTTGAAACAATAATTCAACATTGTTGATTTAACAAAATCTGGCGTTCAACTTAATATTTGTTCGAATCAACACTACATCGTTGGTTGCACATATACAAACAAATGTTTGGTTAGCTCAACAAATTCTTTTTCTCAGTGAGGCGATACTTTAGTTTCCCATTGCCTAATTTCACTCAGTTCATTAACGAGACAGTATTAACACACTACTAATGGAAACTCTCAGGTTTACATCGCTGGTTATATCGAAATACACCCGTGAAATTCCTAAATAAATAGTGATTTTTTTTACTGGTGTGGTATGCTACCTGGCCTGAGGGAAAATTTGAATACTCCAAGCAGCAGCCGATAAAATTCAAGGGTTTGCAAATACATATAGAACTATACACTCTAGCCTATGCAGGTATCCCAACTCGCAAAATTTAGAATGTCTCTGATGGTAAGTATAAACAGGGTTTACCGACTTGTAGTCTCGGCTTGTTACTTACTGTATGTGTACACTATGTCCGCATCTACTTGTTTATTGGCTGCTGCTACAGTGAATGGCCAGTTGTGCATATGATAATTCATGCCTGTTGGCTATTTTTAAAAACCTTTAAGAACACTCTAAAAAATAGTTCGTAAATTTACCAGTCATGTGTATAGGAGCGATAAGAATGTAGATATGGTAGAGTAGTTTCCCAGACATCCATGGTAGCACTCCTAAACCTAATTATAAAACAGTCAAGTGTATACAGACGTTACCAGACTTGTATTGTAACAAGTGTACAGGTTTGCATGTTTACAAGACGGAAGTATGTTAACTGCCCGATACTTCGTCTGTAATAATAACTTCCTAAACATTTTAGGAAGTTTTTTTACAGCGAAGAAGCCAACTCAACTACGACATAATTGCGAACGTAAGTTACACTTAAAATAGTTCAGAATTTAACTTATAGGTTTGAGACGCTTAGTTTCATGATATGCAATGAAGTCTGAAAATCCTGTCATTTATGTTGCATTTGACCATCTGACTTAACTATGAAGACTTGCAGGAATCTGTGTGCTTGTGTGATTGGCCATCGTGAGTTGACGCAGCACGTACAAGAGGATGGCGAGCCAATTGTAAACTTCCAGTGTTGGACTGGGCGGAGCTACGTGTTGTGTTAGTAGAGATTAGCATCCAATAGGAGGGCAGGCAATAAAACAACGCCTTATTTCCTAGGGTGTGAGTGCTTAGAGTTCGAATATAAATGCCAGATGTGTACGGCAAAGTATCAAGGTGTGAAGTGTTGTTTCGTCTCGTCGTTGTGACGAATTTTTGTGATTCATATATTTAGTCTGTCTGTCCTTTTGCCAAAGCAGAACTCAGACATTTTTTTTCTGCATTTTTTCTTTTCTTATCTTTCTTATTGGGCTGTCCTTTTATTTGACCCAGTTCAATTTTTGTAATTTAATATTTTGTTTCTATCCTCTTGACTAAAGCATTCTCTGCTTATACATGTTCTTAATCTATCTAGTTTCCTTTGGCAGACATCCACATCGCAATGAAGTACGTCCAAACATTCTACATCACTATCAGGATGTTTAGTGACATGTACAATCGTAAATGTTACGTTTTATAGGCTAGACTATACCATTTTTGTATATTATACCCTTAAATGTTTCTTTGCTGGCTGCTATTACGACTTACACAACATTCAATCCTTGTTTTACTGCAGACTTGTTCCTTCAGAACGCGCATAATTTAAGTGACTCGGAAGTTTCGCGTGTCCATTCCTGGATACGTTAGATTTCAAACTTTTGTAGATGTGACTTAATTTAGTGAGATTGTTACAACGAACGAAAGTCCATCCACACATTTATTTCTTGGAAATATTGCAGCGAATGATGGGTTGCTTTGCATTATACAGGTTGTTGCGAAACTGCACTTCAGTATTTTGGAGGAATAATTCTCACATGTAAAGAACAAATTATGTTATATAAACATAGTCTCGAAACGAGACGTTACTGTGCTACAGGTCTCATGACTCAGTATATGGCATGTGGCATGTTACCGTAGAATGCAGCATCGGGCGATGCCTACCATACAATTCAATACGACTCGTCTGGTATATATTTGTCAATAATATCTGCAACGACACTGTAGTAACACAGTACAGATCAAGCTACACGTCATGTACTGAGAATTTTAGCGCAGAAATTGTGCATTTTCAGGTCTACGGTCGTGTAACATTTCTGTTCCTTTAGATGTGAAGATTATCCCCCTGAAATGGTAACATGAAATTTCGCAGCATCTTGTATACACGCTAGCAGCATATCTACAACAAGTCGTCAAGAATATTAGTATTAAAACATGTCTTATTGTTTGTACCAATTACATTTCTGTCACTTCAATAATAAATCGCTGTGATTTGTTTGGAAAAGGGGGCATTTGAAAATGTAGCAGTTAAAATCGACTAATCACTGGAAGATTTCCAAGTCACAGTATTTTCAAATACAACTTGTCATGGATTTTTTTTCTCGGAATATTGGTGGCCGCAATGATAAAATGACAACTATACTCACACCAACGCTACACAATCAAACGTATAGTTGGCCACATACTGAACCAACAGTCAATAAATATTTACCTGAGTTCATAGTGTAAACGGACGTGTGGAGTCTATCCGAAACCTTGACGAGTCTCTCTTACAGTAAATTATGAGTCGATTCCAATGAGACCGATATATGTACGTAGCCTATATTTTTTACTGTCCTGTTATTTATTCACATAAATTTCTGGTCGTTACATACAAATATAGGTTTATATCGACACAGTATATCTGCATACATCGTAAAAAGGGAATGAATGATGCTGGCTTTTTTTCCACGAACCATGAATATTCGTTTAGTTGTAATGTACATGAAAATATTATTGTTATTCGTGCCTACGGGCAGGTTCAACAGGAATAAGAGAACATTGGTGATACTCTACATTTAACATAAGAACAGTATATGTTCAAAACTGCGAAACAAATATTTCACAATTTTACGCCAATGTCATTTATTTCCCTAAGGCCGCTGTCTATCCCTGAGCCCTGGCAAAGCCAGGGTACGCATTTACATGTTATATTAAATTAGGTCGGTCCAAGTGATCTGTCGAACTTCTGGCATTATTATTCATCCCGGACTCTCCCTGGTGCTTCAGGGTATTTTAGACTGTTCTTTATCCTATCTGTTGGCAAATTATTATTTCCATTCGGCAAAACACTCGAAAACCCGCATATTTTTGTCTCTGTAGCAATATTTTTCTCTTTTTAAATTTCCCGCCTGGGTGAAAATATTTTGTGCTCCCGAGGTCTAGAGGCGCAGAAGCGATAGGGACGACACAGCACGCGTCTTTAAGCACAAGTCACTTAATTTGCGCGTTGTCTTCTCGCCGACAACTCGCCTCGCTGGACACTCAGTCTTAACCCTAACATTGTATGGCGTAATATTAAATATATAGCGGTATCGTACACAGGGCCGTTGCAACTCGTTTTGCCGCCCTGTGAGAAACATTCTTATCACCGCCCCTCCACACCTTACTTAAGCAGGACGATGCTGCTGGTAAGCGGGTTTTCTCGGGGATCTCCCGTTTTCCCCATCCTTTCATTCCGGCGCTGCTCCATACTCACCTCATTTCATCTCTCACCACCTCTAAAGACCTCGATGTTGAGCGCTTACCAAAATCTCTCACTCAGTCACCCTACCACAGCAATTGGAAGTAGCAAAATTAAGATAAATTAAAGTAACAAGCATCTTAGTAGTCAGTTTTATTTGCAAGTGAAGGAATACTTTTCAGATAAATTAAGTAAATAATCATACTGCATGATTTTAATTTTCCAGCCTGCCCACCCGCCCCCGCCGCCAACCGCTACAACATTTCTGTCGCCCTGTGCACTCGCACGGTTTCACCCCCAGCTACGCCCACCCTGACTGTACACGCCTTTTAAATCATTCTGCGCCAAGGTTATCATACTATAATAATAACCACAAAAACATTAATTTTCGCCAGTATTTGTCAGTGTAGAAATAAATTTGATAGATACGTGGGATACTTGAAATGCGCGTGTAACGTTTATTGAATGTAATTCCTAACCAACTTACACGACCTGAACAGTTTTCGAACAAAATCGTAACGGCCGAATCTCTGAACAACACTCCGCGGCCTGGGTATAGTCGGTTCGGGATAAACTGAGCACTCAAAGAAGCCTTACTTAAATTCTATTTTCGGCCAATTCGTAATTTAGCGCGCGTAACAGCTGACACTAGGAAATATATAACCAGTCTGGAAACGTCACTTGGTGTTTGCACGTGTAAAATAAAATGTGTATTCAGTTTGAATCGATACAGTTTGATAAAAAAGAGTTCATTAATTACATAAAATGCGTGTCGAATTCGGTTGATATTGGTTCAGAATTGTTGAATTAAAATAGGAAAATGCACGGAACTATACTGCATAATTTCGCTGCCAACCTTACAAGCAGTAAGGTAACATTAGTTAATTTCGAATTATATGCAGTAACGGCTGGTGATGTTTTTCGAATGTTAAATTCTCAGTGCTCACGTTTTCCTGAACGACCTTATAGGCGACCATTGTAATGCAAGAACAGTTTTTTTTTGTACAAAAACATATCGATCCGTGCATTTATTCAGCTTTATTTCGTGCTTACATGCATTGTGCTTTCTGTAATTTGATTATTTAATTTTGAAGTAAGGTTACTGTGCCAGCACACATACGTTATTTGAGAATAAACTTCTAAAATGCTTGAGAATTAAAGCATACGATCTCTAGGGATGGTAATTTGTAACGAGATACGTTGACTGAGACCTTGTTTTAAATGTCATGTATTGATTTACGACACTTCAATTTCATTACTGGAGTTACTGTATTTGACTGGGTCAGTTCTAATTCTGATGCTCTACGACTGAACGTGTGTCATTTGTCTACAACGTGTCACGTAAATGCCGTCCAATCATACGAGTTGCAGGACGCTGAACTGACTGGAAGACAAACGCCGACAGCAAAAATTCACGAGATTATCCACCATCTCTACCAATGGCTGACTATGATGCAGAACTGAAACTGTGGACGTAAGACACAGAAGTTTCTGGTGCAAGAAAACTTTTTCGCAAAATTAGGAGTCCCTGTTTCTTACTCCTTATCTGCTCTACGTGGCTGACAAAATTTTTGTCCACATTTGTGGTGCTTACGTGAACTTTGTATTCCAATTTACTGTATATTTTGTCTTTTATTTTAGCACACTTTTCTCCTTGAAACAATAAGCAGCGGTGAACACTGAAGGGTTTCAGGACCTTTCAAGAAGTGTCAAATATTGTAACACAGTAAAAAACAATTGTACAATTACAAGGAAATTCTTGTAACGTAATATCAAAACATTATTAGTCAGATAATAAAAGTGAGATGTCAGAAACCTTTTAAAGTGGTTACAAATATCGCAAACAACTTTGGGAACTAGTAAAATAATGCTAATGAGCAGATTTTTCGAATTGAAAGAAAATAAACATAGGAGACCTTTCACATTTTACAAAACATTTCGTACTTTCACAAAAAAAATTTTTAAAACTAGTTTCCAAAAAAAATTCGTAACACTACAAGCAATTATTGTAAAAATGAGCCAGATATTAACTGTAAATATACTAAATTTGTTTGTAGATTTACAGAAATGTTTGTAAATATACAAAGAAATTTGTAAATGTACAAGATTTTTGTAAATTTTACAAAATATTTTCGTAGTGTTACAAAAAACTTTTTTGGAAACTGGTTTCCAAAAAAAATTTTGTAAAAGTACAAAATTTCTTTTACGGTGAAGAAACACATTCAAATTGACAAACAAATTTTTGACTGTTTGAGTTTTAACTTAAACTCAAAATAAAATTTATTTTCACTGGTTTACTTTTGGAAAATCAGCACATTTTTAATTAGAATCAGCTAACACTTCCTGCTAACAAGTAATTTATCGTTGAATTACTTGCTTTAACTTGCTCTATCCTTAATAATTGAAAATACCTGATGATAATAAAAAAATTTTCACTTATATCAGCGAATAAACAATGATAACAAATATTTTATAGCAGATTTAATTGGTTGAAACTGCTCCATCCGGAGTCATTAAAAAATCACTGATAATCAGCGAATATTTGCTGATAAGTAGATACTCACTGAGTTAATTAGTTAAAACTGCTCCATCGAAATATTTTGAAAATCATTGATAATCAGCAAATATTCACTGGTAGCATATAATGTATAATTGAATTGGTTAAAACTGCTCGATCCGGATTCATTCGAAACTCACTGATAATCAACGAAAATTCTCATATTTCGACATACAGTGCAGCAGTTCTAAAATAAATCAGTGAATACTGACATATGCCGGTTTGTAAAGAATGCAGCCTAATACGCAACTTAATTATTTGACCCAGAATCGCTGTAATATTTCAAGAAAAGAAAACTAAGTTTGACGATGTCGCAAACGACAGGAGAACCAAGCATTTCGAAAATTTACGGGGGTAAAATGGGCTGTTTTGTCGGCGTCATTTTTTATTTCCTCGTGAAGTATATCTGTTGAAGTGTTTCGCACTAAAAGAGTTTCAGTGATGATAAAAATATATATGTCCCTCCCTCTTTTATCTCGCCGGACTAACAGAAGTTTACAGCTGGTAGAGGAACGGCCCAGCTCTATAAAGCATGATACACAAACGTCATCGTATATCAGCACAACACGTTCAAAACAACGTAAATAGGCTACATACGTCATCGAAAGAAAAATAGAGCTTTATTAATCAAGCATTAACTCTGGAGGAACAAATATTTGTGATAATTCAATGGCTATTATTATCAGCACTAAAAAAATATAACTGTTAAGGGCGTTGGACACGTAAAATTTCATTTTTTTATATTTGTGCCAAACACTGTTCAAATTTTGCACATCAGATAACATGTCATTTCCCAAAAAAAAAAAATTAGGCCCCAATAGTTTTTGCATAATCACTCATCAAAGTTACACAATGGCCAATGCGGTGTAGCCAAAATAAAAAAAAGTAACTAACTAAAAAATTCAAAATTACAGTACCTGATAGTCAGTGTATCAATGCATTTTATGACATGGTTGACAAAAGTTAGTTTTGAAAATTTCAGTAGTAGCCAAAAGTCAAAGTTATGCAAAAATTTACTCATTTTCATCAAATTCTTTAAAATACAAAAGCGTATCCCTTTGTGTTCACTAAAGTGTCTTGAAGTAGCTAAAATCATTAAGAATTAATATGAATTATCTTGTTTCTGCACGTTAATTTTTTTTTCTTATTTTGGCTACACCACAACTGCCATTTTGAGATTTTGATAGGTGATTATGCTAAAACTATGGGACCTATTATTTTTTTATTTGGGGAAATGACATGTCATCGGTTGTGTAAAAGTTGACCATTGTTTGGCACAAATATAAAATTTTTAATTTTTAAGGGTTAAACGTCATTAAGAATTGAGGCAAAGTTGATCGGATTCACTTTTGATTTTATCGCTTTTCTAAGTGTTTACGAGTAATCACTGGAAATAAATTAAAATAATTTTCCTTTCTTTCAGATATACCATAACGACTTTTTCTGTAACTAAGTGGAATAAAATTCACAGATAATAATCCTGATACAATATCAGTGCCAGTGAATGTCAAAGAAGTCATTGCACTGACAATTTACTAAGAAAATAAGGAGGCATTGAAATAATTTAGTTAAAATACTTTTTTTCAACACATCTGCACGCATATACCGACCAATGTTACTGGCTTAGTGCAGTTGTCACTCTATTTTCCAAACACAATTACTTTATCGGCATTTCTTAAGATGTTTACCTGCCGATAATACTCTTGTTTCGCCTGATTCAGCCAGATAATATCGCCAGAGTATTCGGAACGTACACACTTAGGAAATACGGATCTATTTTTCGACTGCACTTAAAAATAATTATTAATGAGTTGCATTATGTTAGAAACACGGCCAATGAAAGCGTTGTGATCAAGTTATATTTTCCAAGACGTTTCTATTATAACGCATTCTCTCACACTCTGTCTCTCTATCTATCTAATTGTGTGTGTATGTATACATATGGAAAACATTTTATTGCCCAATATTTATGAATGTTTAAAAAAAAATTCTGTTTGGATACGTTTACCGTTATACAAATGATTAAGATTTATTATTCTAACAAAATATTATATTAAGAATTACAAAATTGTATACACGTTTCTGATACATTTACGGCAGAAGCTCTCTGCGAACAGCCGGCAGTGGCTATTTGTAGCTGTGGTGGAATAGGCTCTCGTGTTTAAATAATTTTTTCCTTAATAACACAGGCAACTCTGTGGAACAACGTTTCCATGCTGCGTTTTGTTCATATAGAAAGTTAATACCTTTCCGAAAATACTATAAATCATCTTTCTATTTGAATGCATCAATGTGTGCTACTCTTTCTTTTGCAATATATTTTTTTAAATTGTTTGTTTTTAATTTCTGTTCAATTGTAATGTCGAAGGTTTATTATTACGTAACAACAGTGCACAGGCTAAGTAAATATACAGAGCTGGATATGCGTAGTATAGATTGTTCGGGCATGAGAGGTAACAAATTGACGAGATGTTGTACAAAACGAAAATCCAGCAACTGTTGCCAGTGAACATGCGATAGGAAATGATATCACAAGAAGTTTCAGGGGCAGCCAATAATAGTGTCGACTTCGAATCTACTCAACGTGAAGTGCCAGTACGTTGGCTGTAAGGACGACAAATGCAGTTCAGTTAGATATTTCACCGAGGAAACAGGTCACTTAAGTTTCCAGTCAGCTCGTACTCCTCAGTCCTATCTATACACGCACTGGCCTCACGCTGTAAATAACAGCAATCTTTCTAGAATAAACTTGTAAACTAATGACACAACGTTTACTGGTCTTGTCACTGCAACAAGAATGTCGCAGGTCTATAAATGGGTCAAAATTTTACATATACGTGTGGGAATCACAAGGATACCTTTTTCTGAGCAGATTGTTTGACGTGGAACGATATATTCTTCGTTGGCCTGTCACATTTCACAAAATTGATTTTGATTGAGAGGATTTTACAGTTATTTAACAGCAAGGTCTTAAAAGCCGATGATGGCGAAATGATATGAAAGGACAACACAACATTCAAGTACGAGCCAGGGTTCTTTTAATTTTTATTTGTTATCTGTTTGTTCTTGTTTTTATTTGACATGATTCCATTTATGGAATTTTATGTTTTGTTTGTATCCCATTGACTTCAGCATACTCTGCTTATTTATGTTTTTCCAATATCTTTAGTTATCTTTGACAGTCACATGTATCGCAATGGTGTATGTTCAAGAAACTAAATCCAATCATGCACTCCCATTGCACAGTTCTTTCAAAGATTATATCATGTGAGCGCGACTGGATGCATGTTATGAAGGTGAAGCTGTGTTTTAAGTTCATAACCAAAAACATGCACACAATGGCGTATGCAAGGTAAGCCTTGTTTGTTCTCAGCTGTACTTGTTTACTCCCTCGTATGCACGCCAGCCTCTCAGGTATACTTGTGCAGCGGACGTCAAACCGTGTGCATTGTGTATACCTTGCTGCTAAGTCATGAGTTGCCACATTACATTCTGTTAGTAGTAAAATTGTTACTGGCTAGATATTACTGCGTGCACCAAGATTGTACAGCCCTGAGCAAACACCAGCTCACCTTGAGAATCCTCACGACACTCTACTGATTCAGAGAGTTGTTTGCCGCCAGCATTATACCTGTTCCCACTGTCTGCGATCATTCATCCTCTCAACAACAGGACTATAGAGTATATTGTGCATTTACCTGTAATAGTTCGCCAAGCATGTACATCAGTTAATATCTCATAAAGGTGAACTGTCAGTAAGAAGACTGCATGGCAATTCTATGCCCCGTGCATAGATTCTAGAATAAAACATTTTTCTCCTTCTGTATCATGTTTAGCACTTCAGTTCTTGTAAAATTTTTTTATGCATACAAAAACAATTCGTTCTTTTACGACAAAAAAGACTCATTGGGAAATAGTTTACAATTTTATTCCGTTTACAACAATATTGTAAGCTTTGCATGAAATGCTTAGAAATCTACATATATAGCCGTAAATTTACAAATACCTTTGTTAACATACACATAGTTTTTGTATGTTCACAAATAAATTCTTTTATATTTTACAATTCTTTAAACTGACAGAAATTTTTTGACGACTGGTTTCGAGGAATTTTTAATAATATAGGCTACAAAAAATTTTGTAAAATCTATCAGGCCTTCTAGGGTTACTTTGTTTCACGTCAAACAATCTGCTCATTTGAAATGTTTCCCTATTGTACCTTTAGATATTTGAAAAATTTAGAAAACTTTAATGACATGCGACAATACTTTTGTCGTACCTTGACTTATAAATACTTTTACATCAGCTGAAAAGCTTTTACTGGTAAACAGCGAATTTTTTTACAGTGTATACTTCCACCTAGGCAACCCCCTGAGATGAATTATTGTTTAAGTTGTGTTATGTCAAAATGTAGTGCGAACATTAACTATTACATTCTATTTTATGTTGCAAAGATATAACTTATTGGTTGCTTTAAACTTAATTATTTCACACCACAACGGCGATGCGTCTCAAAAATAAAAATTTTTCGATTTCAGGTTTAAATCTCCCAACATTACGTAAATATTTTTACTGAATGTTTTATAGTGAATAACAGTGTGTAACTGAAAATATCGTTAACACCTTATTCCAGTTACGGAATTTTATGAAAAGTTTATTTTGTAAGGTAAAATATTTTTGAACAATACCACTAATACACCGTACACGTAAAAATATATTTGCGAAAAATTTTGTTTATCTCGAAGGTGAAAATACATTGTATAAGACGCTGATATCGTCTGCCGTTATGTTCACGCGACATTTGTGCAAGTATGCGTGATGACTAGAGATGATGGTATCATCGCCAAAATTGTTTGTGCCAACATACTCTTGAAAACGCTGCAATTTCTTGCAATATATTTGATTCAGTGATATATTTATGTCACAACGTAGCTGTCTGCAGACCAATAACAGGCATCAAATACTACAATATCGAGATTCATATTGGCTCGGTTAAATAGGGTCACAGCTCCAAGTACAAATTAAAACTAGTAATCTTATGGTAAGCTGAACGTGTGTTAAAATATAGCGAACAGTCAAGTTTTCCAGAGATAAACCATAGTCCATAACCTCTAACGATAATATGTTACCTACTGACGTTGACATGCATAATATAATATTGCATATAAAATGATTCACTAACTGATTGTCTTATTGACTGACATATCAAGCCAAAACACTTACCGTTAGACACATAAATGTGAATTTTTATTGTTGGTTCCACTCTGGACGTAGGTATACTCTTAGAAAGGGATTTTTCGATATTATAATCTTAAGAATTATTGGACCTTAAGCTGTGAGGCACGGACACGTGGAAGGCGATAATTGGAATATAACGCGCCCGTCAAAAGACCTCATCACCTGTAGGCACGAAGGACTAGCTTGCAATGTTCTCACAGGACGTGTTTGTCAACGAGACTTCAAGCGATGATCCTGTAATATTATTTGTGGAAAGTATGTGTTAAGTCCAATAAAGGTTTCTGCGAATTTTTTTTACGATTACGGTTGATATTTTCTCAGTTACAGCAACGTGAACAAGGCATTGTGGCACTTTTTAAGAGCTTGGCAATGATAGTTTTAATAAGCGTACGGCATTTTTAGAAGCATATGAACACAGTTTGAAATGCCTTCTTTCCGTTGATAAACGCATTGGAATTATTTTTATTATATATGCAAGAAAAAATATTTTCTTTATCACGCAACAACATGGCTCACGTCCCATGTCCACTATTAGTTCTCTTAAGAGGATAAAAAATATTGAAATGTGTTTTCCATTGACTATTCAATATAACTTGAAACCAAAGGCAATTGTGATTTTCTCCAAAGGGACACGCATACAAATGCATTTAAAGTAATTTTATTTTTTTTTTTATGTTTGACACTTAACGGTGTGAAACTTTATTAAATCTGTTTTAATTAAGCGTTCATATCTAGCAAACTCTTCGGGAAATTTAGCTCAATTATGTTTACGAATGATGATCAATTAAATAACCAAAAAGTATTTTCAATGATTTCTGGAAATTGAACTCCAAAGAGTATAAAAAGGGATGGGGAATATATTGTTTACTAATCGTCTCTATGGGTCAAACCCAACGGTTTACCGTCGTAACTTTCACTTAACTTATGCAAAACGTCTGAGATGCGATTGAAAGGTATTTCGAAATTCGATCCTGTAGTGGGTAAGTAGATGTGAAAGGATTTTTCGATGATCGAATAAGTCGATATATCTAAGTGCTCTTTGCAATTGTATAGTTCGTATGCAAATACGAAAAACGTACAGCCAGTTTTTTTCCGAAATCGAAACAAAGGGGTGAAAACAGTAAAGCGTTTCTCGATTTACTGTCAACAAATACAGAATTCTTTGAACTATGAGAGATTGACGTGATTTTTTCTTAAGAATGTTGCCTACTTCATGAACGTAAAAACAATATAACACTTTTCTTTTTGAAAATCAAAACTTAAGGTGACGAAATGTGACGAAAAGGAGTGGAAAGTGTTTGAAATCAAACGTCGATTTACTTTGAACCCAACTGTTTATCGTCGTGGTTTTCACACACAAAAATGTCTAAATATAAGTTAAAGGTTTGTCGAAGTTAGACTCCTATACGGGTGAAAATACTTGGAATGTGTTTTAATATATGTCGTAGATATCAATAGAACCCGTTGAAACACAGAAATGCTTTTTGTATCAGGGCAATGATTAAGTAAAATTCAAAGTACCTCTAAATTTGACTTTTAAGAGCACTGAAGAGAGGGAATAGGATTTTAAACTAATCGCCAATATATTTTCGACCCAACGTGTTATTACCGTCGTGATTTTCAATTGAACTGTATAGCTGTGTTTGAAAGGTTTTTAGAAATTCGACCCATAAAGACGTGAAACAGCGTAAAATTTGTCGCGTGTAAGTTAATGATATTTGTCGTACCAGAATGATATTTACAATATTATTTAAAAGTTAAAGTTTTGCGATGGCTAAAATTAATAAGTTACTTTGAGAAAAACTTAGTTTATCGATAAATAGTGTATGCGCAGTTGCAACTTGCTACCTTATCGAAACGTAATTTGCTACAATGTCTCTGTGAATCTGCTAGTATATATAAGTGATTTTTTTAAATTTAGATTAAACTGTAACATAATACTTTGCTCTACAAGAACAGTATTTGGCTCAGGAAATGCCGCTGGCGGATTGCTAGTTTCAGATGAACGAACATATGTATAAATAAATATTTTATTTTCAGTTTTCCTCTCCAAACATTTCTTACACGAATATATGTTTCTATTCGGCCGAAGATAATACAGTTCGGACATTGACTTGTTATTCACACAAACCGTTTATATTTAACAAATACACAAAGTCTGTTATAAATGTTTTTATATATGCTTACGCAGGATCTGTATTTCCTTGACTGCGACAATTTCGGCAAAATGGCCCATAAATGCTCTCAATCAAATTTTCACGGTCATAAAACGCACGTAACCTAAATTAATCTTCACTGGAATAATAAAACTAGACTAATTAGTGCTTCTTAGCTTCGCATATGCTGCGCTTTCATGCTGAGAACATTCGTCGACCAATAAAACTGCTCCTTCTTTTACGATACTCAAACAAAAAGGGAGCAGAGAATGATTGGGGTGCAAATTGCAGTGGAAATTGTGAAATTGCAGCGAGCAAAATTTCAGTTAGTTTGTTACGCTCCTGCGTCAACAATGACTGGGTTAACTGTCTAATTACAAAGTTTACAGCTGAGATTCGTTTTACGAGACGTGCGGACGAGCGTTGAAGGAAGAAAAAGAAAACGTCCTTGTTATAGTGAAGTTCTCCATTTAACGCCGTGTTTGTGTGTTATGTACTTGCACATAATATACAGGTTGTAACAGAAGCGATGGTCAATAATTCACACATGGAAAGTACTGGCCAAAAGAAGCTACAAATGTCCAATAAACATGGGTCCGGAAATCAACCGTTATCGAGTTCTCGTAACAAGTCGAATTGGGAACCAACTCCAAACGCGTTTGGATTCCTAGGTAATTACGCTGGTATCTCAAGATATGGGTTCGCCTATCAGGTTGTTGACGCATACGCAACTACTCCCCTCGCTCCCTACATGCACTGTGTCGTACAGACAATCAGTTACGAAGATAAAGGCACCATGGACGGAGGTTACACTAATGAAGAGTACGCTGACATGCACTTCATGTATGGCAAAGCTAATGGCAGTGCACTTCAGGCTGCACAATTGTATGAAGAAGCATTTCCTCGCCGCAGTCAGCCCGACAGACGTACATTTACGAAGTTACATCAGCGCCTTCGAGAAAGTGGGAGTTTCGCACATCATGTACGAGAATGTAGATCCAGATCCATAACACCTGATGTTGAGGAAAGGGTGTTAGACTTTGTACACGAACGTCCGAGTACTTCAACAAGGAGGATTGCTATCCAGGAGCGTGTGCTAAGACATATGAGTGTGTGGTGGATTTTACATCGGCAATTACTGTATCCGTATCATCCCCAGCGTGTGCAAGCTCTCAACAATGTAGACTTCCCTCCTAGAGAGAATTTATGCCAATGGACGCAACAACAGTGTAATTTGAACCCCCTGTTAGTAAGCAGTATTCTGTTCACGGATAAAGCTGGGTTTACCCGTGTCGGCATTTTAAACTTCCATAACTGTCACATTTGGGCCGATGTCAATCCTAATGCGACACATGTGTCACGACATCAGCAACGTTTTTCGTTGAACGTCTGGGCCGGACTGCTCGGAGACAGCAAAATAAGACCACACTTCCTACCACAGAGACTAACCGGAGATCGGTACAGGCAGTTTCTGCGTACTGTACTTCCAGATCTGCTTCATGATGAGGATGTTCCACTGAACCAACGCCTGAAAATATGGTTTATGCATGACGGTGCTCCAGCACATTTTCAATTACGTGTGCGCCGGCTTCTAACTCGACGGTATGGTCAACATTGGATAGGTAGAGGAGGACCTGTGCCATGGCCTCCAAGGTCACCGGATTTAAATCCCATGTATTTCTGTGAGTGTGGTCATGTCAAAAGCCTGGTCTGTGCTACTGAGGCCAACTCTCTTGAAGAATTACGCTTGCGGATTGAAGCAGCCTCCCAGCATTTACAGAATACACCAGGACGGCCTGAGAGGATTCGCAACTCGTTTCAGAGACGAGTTCAATGTTGCATTCAGACGCATGGGCAACATTTTGAATAAATTAGAAATTCCATGTGTTCCTACATACTGATCAACTGCAACAAACAATGTGTTCTATCTCGACAACGGTTGATTTCCGGACCCATGATTATTGGACATTTGTAGCTTCTTTTGGCCAGTACTTTCCATGTGTGAATTTTTGACCATCGCTTCTGTTACACCCTGTATATTCTGAGATTTACACTGCTAAGGCATACTGTTTAACTGACTTAGATATTATCTACCTTATTTTAAGTCAGTTTGCTACAGAGTTTTAATTTATTGAAATTTTCTACAAATCAGTCCATAAAAAAAAATCAGTACCTAAACATTACTGAGATACATAAACTTAGCGTACGTATTTGATCATGTCACCGAATATTAATATGAAAAAACAAAACATTTAAAAATGAGGAACGCTTGTAATTGTGATTAAATATACATTCTTGTGGGACTTTTCGTGCGTTTTTATTTTATTTATGTACTAACTATTAACAGCCACTTTGTTCGCATGATTTTCAGTTTCGTGCTTCTTTGGGTCGCGTAAAATGTCAGTCTAATTACTATAAATTATTATAACTAATTCGTAGGAATATGTATTATTATTTCAACATGTTTAAAAAAATAAATTTATAAAAATTTGGGAAAATTACAAATTAATAAAACCTTTCAATGCAATCATTTCGACTGATATAATTGCATATACGAAATAGTATTAACACTGATAACAATATTTAAAAAAGTAATACAATATGACAATTTTTTCTAATTCTTTAAAAAATATTTTTGAAACACAAACCTTTTTTAAGATACAAAATGGTGCAAAACGATGTTAAGGTTATTAAAAGTCTGTTAGAGATTCGTTTTGAAAATTAAAATTTTGTTAGAGATATTTTTTGGTAACCCGTTCTGCTCCCTTTGCCGTTTAGCATTCCGTTCTATATTTAGAATCCTTCACGAGTGCATGCACAGCAACTGCCAAAGTTTCGTCGCAGTAATGAGTGATATAGGAACGCGTGTGTGTATATCTTTATATTCACATATATACAAACACCTACAACCTAGTTAGGCGGTTTTTTTTAATGCTTCTTTCTTGTTTCATTCATGGTATTCTCAGTCACGTGCTTCAATTACATACGTACGATACAATTTGTTTCCGTCACGTGTTTCCTACCCACTGTAAGAATCATTCAAAGAATTCACAACATAGTAGTGTCACATACTACTGTCTCGTAGACTACTAAGCCTGCTTGAGTTTCTCAGTCTGTACAAGTTCCTGTAGACGTAAACATATATTAGTCCTGAAATATTGTATATATTGCCATCGAAACAAGCCTGCTTCTTTCATCTGCGTCTTTTTCGTTGTGACGTCTGTGTTCACATGTATTACAGTCTGTGTTCATATTTACTATAGTCTGTGTTCATGTTTATTATAGTCTGTGTTCACATTTATTACAGTCTGTGTTCATATTTACTATAGTCTGTGTTCACATTTATTACAGTCTGTGTTCATATTTACTATAGTCTGTGTTCATATTTATTACAGTCTGTGTTCATATTTACTATAGTCTGTGTTCATATTTATTACAGTCTGTGTTCATATTTACTATAGTCTGTGTTCATATTTATTACAGTCTGTGTTCACATTTATTATAGTCTGTGTTCATATTTACTATAGACTGTGTTCATATTTATTACAGTCTGTGTTCATATTTACTATAGTCTGTGTTCACATTTATTACAGTCTGTGTTCACATTTATTATTGTCTGTGTTCATATTTACTATAGTCTGTGTTCACATTTATTACAGTCTGTGTTCACATTTACTATAGTCTGTGTTCACATTTATTACAGTCTGTGTTCACATTTACTATAGTCTGTGTTCACATTTATTACAGTCTGTGTTCAAATTTATTACAGTCTGTGTTCAGAATTACTATAGTCTGTGTTCACACTTATTACCGTCTGTGTTCACATTTATTATTGTCTGTGTTCACTTTTATTATAGTCTGTGTTCGATTGTGTTAGCGTTGTTGTTCTCGCCCTTTTTTGTGGCAACTTTTCATATCTCTTATTTGTCATATACTTGATCTATTAGTTAATTTTATTTATATTTTAATAATTTATATTTTGTATGGCGTCTTTTTGAATACGACTATTTTTATTATTGGGATCGTCGTTATATTATCGTAGTTTTGGTTAACTTGTTATGTCTACCATCATACTTCTTTTAGGATCGTATGCGCACGTTACATGTTTGCTAACTGCAGAATGTACTGGATATTAACTCTTTTTATATTTTACTGTGGTGTTTCCTGTAAGTCGGTAACATTTCCTCATAATGACGTATTTTCATATAACAAAATAGCATATTTAAAATAATTCTTTGTGATTTAACGAATTAAGAAGTCATGTTCAAGATCAATGCTCCGATGCATGTGATGTGTAAGTTTTGAATGGACACGTTTACAGCTATAAATTTATTTACAATTTATTCAGTCTCTACCAATATCGCCATTACTGGTCCGTGCTTTTATCTGATAAAAGAGGGAACAGAAATATCGTCTTACATTTTGCATGGTGAGGCGTTATTGTTTAGCTCACTTTGTTCGACTCCATGCGGTTCGTGTCTGTTACTTTTATTCTGTGGCAATTGTGTATGTTCTGATTGTGTCTTACTGTTGCTATTGTTTGTGTTATTATTGTATCTGTTAATATTGTGTCGGTTACTGTAATGGTCGCTGTCATAGGCGCAACTAGAAATGACATTTAGGGGGGGGGGGCACAATTTTGTTAATACTGTTATATTCAAGCTACCCCTACCTGTAATCAGTAACGTAGTCAGAATTTATGAATTTCAGGCGGGGAAGGATGGCTATTCTGCGAATATTATAAAGGATTACCCACCACATCTTCAAGCGGGGGGTCCGGGGGTCCTCCCCCGGGAAAATTTCGGATTTCAAGGCAGCAGTTTTCATTGCTAAACATCACTGGTTATTCAATATTAAATTATTTGTAATTTTTAAGACCTTGGTTGTTTATTTATTTGGGGGGGGGGGGCCTGTGCCCTAGTGCCTCCCCCCTTAGTTGCGCCTATGCTCGCTGTAGTCGCTTGCGATGATCATCCTTTCTTTCGGTCAGTGGTTTCCTGTTGCAAAATAATGAAGATTTTTGTAGTTTTCAGTAATCGCAGGAGTGCTGTAAGCCGAGAATACCAAGAACCTCGCCTGGAGGAGGAGTTAACAACGACGACGGTGCAATCAGGTCAGAGGGCCTCAGTGGTTCTCCCCACCTGCACTGAAGTGTGCTAATATAATACAAAGTTGACGCGAGCGGGGGTTGGTGATTAGATAGTGAATTGCCCGGTGCGCCAGCCCGTTATTGGAGAACGGGCACTCAGTCGGTAGATTCTTCTCTCGCAGGGCCGCGTGGCCGACGGCCGTGGCGTTACTTACGTGATCACCCCACTCGACGTCTGATTGGTTGTGGCGCAGAGGAATCTTATGGCGTTCCTCACGCCCGTAGCACATAAGAAAGCACTAAAATAAAATTACACCCTACGCAATGCACTGAGGAGTGTGGGTTAGAGGGTCCCACGCCCTTAAGCCGTGAAGCGGCAAGCCAATAAAGTACGCACCTTAATGAATGACGTATTTATTGCATATAGCACCGTACTCCACTATACAG
>PNEQ01133816.1:0-29629 GCA_003012365.1 Medauroidea extradentata
AAATCAAGAAATTACGTCCACGCACTTCACAAACTAACCTATCAAACACAATTCTTGACCCGCCATTTTTCTGAAAGCTCCACTAGATTCCAATTTAGGGTGGTCTCTCGTCGACTAGATTCTCGCACTTGAAAACTAGTGCGAAACGAGTGGACCTTCCCACTATATTGAACTGTGCATACGAAAATCGCAATCTAGTTGATTCCTACACTTCGAAACTAGTGCGATGCGAAACAAGTGGGCCTTCCCACTAGATTCAACTGTGCATACTAAAATCGCGATCTAGTGCCAATTTCTAGTATTAGTGGACACTAGATTCGTCTCTGCATACGGCCCCTAGTCTCAGCAGTCTCTTTGGAACTGTGTTACTACTAGCGCTTATGCGAAAGAACTGCACACTAACCATAAAATAAACTGGATGGTATTATATATAAACAGACCAAGTGCCAATTGTAAGTTATGTGTAAAATACTTTGCTGCTTTTAAACTGTCTTACAAAAAGTATTTTAATAATACATCCAATTGTCATGAATATTACATTTATATGATTAAAATGCCTTTCGTAATTCGGTTTCAAATGTGAAAAAACTTATAGCATGTTACATTGATAACTAAAAATTGGCACTTTTTTTTTATTTATTTTCATCACCCACTTGGTTCACCCTTAGAACAATATGTTCAGTGAATATGGGGCTCGTCATTTGGTTATACATATTGTAGGTAATACATACAATGTGTTACATATAATCAAAATAGAACATCATACAGATTACCATCACTATCATCCATGCTTTGTACTTAAAATCATACAACAATACACCTATTATAAATTAAATTTAGTTATTACATACAATTTATAACCATATCAACAATTTAGTCATACAGAAAATTTCACAAATTACGTCAAATACTATTTAAGAATTCGTCCACTTGATCTGCTTATGCATACCACCGTCCACCGTTACGAACCTCAACATTAATTGGGTGAAAATTAAACTAAATAGCCTAAATCTATTATGCCTACTTGATTGCAGTCTTCAAAAGTAAATAATATGTTACATTACAACTATCGACTATACTGCTACATTTATCACAATTACGACAGTTTATTAAAAATAATTTTAAGCAAGGCAGTGCATAACTTATAGATAAACAACAGTAACTTATCGTTATAGTTTCTGTGTTGGTATAAATTGGGACTTTCGCAACAAAACTTATTTACCTACACACTGATGATTCATACACTTTTATTAATTAACCCGTAATATCTATATGTGCAAAAGACACAGGCTCCAGTACTTCCATATTCTTCAGAAAAGTGTTTGTCACAAACCAACAAATTTTTTACCTGCGCAGTGCTTTGAAGATGTCTTCATCATACACTAGAAATCAATGTCGTACTCGGTCGTACTGTTACACGAACATAACTACAGCCAGTTATGCTACATGTCCAATTAGAATTTTAAGTAAAGAAAAATTATCGCCCATGTAAAAAAAATCTACAGCAACAATTATATTACAAATCAGTATGGCTATTCGCACAAAACTTCGACAGCTATCCTCTTTCTCTTTCTATAATTGCGAAGCTATCGATCACAGGAAGCACAATGAACTAATTTCATGGTCTCGGTCTGAGCCATGGCCATAGAAGAACAGCAGGTCTTGACACTCGCCAGGAAATTTGACCCACTTGTTTGGCTGTAATTCACCATTACTGATAGTGTTGTCCGCCTTTGGTGCTGCACTCAGAATGGTTGGGCTCAAACTCCGCCCACTTCCCTCCTACCTTTTTCTATTTTTTACATCATAAAGATAAAGAATTTTTAAAATGTTTTTTTTATCAATTTATGAAATACTTCCTTTGATGACAATCCTGAAGTATAGCTCCAGCAATCTTTATTTATTTTATAATGTAAACACTGGAAAAAACTGGGTGGAGTTTGAGCCCAACCACAATGATGGCAGTGCCAAAGACGTACAACACTCTCGGTAACTTTGTGAACTGCAGCCAAACAACAAGGGGGTCATTGGTAGATAGGCGAGTATCAGGACCTGTACTTTTACGACCGTGGTCTGGGCCTATTGAGTTGATAACCCCTGAACCAAACTTCTGTGAACTCTGACACCATGACAATCCAAAGAGAAAATACATATGATAAAAATTACATCTTGTCTCGTCTGTTTCTACTTATTTGTACTGTGCTGGTATAGCTGGCCTCACACGATACCCAATTTCGTAGTAGTTTGTAACACGCCCATATTTTCGTCCCCTCGATTTATTATATTTAATAGTCATCTGTGTCAACCATCATAATTAAGTATGTATTATCAACTGTGTCTTCCGACCACTCATTCTCATCGCCATTATATCAGTGTCAACTTGAAATAGTTTTCACTAAGGTGCCATTACTGCACCAAGTTTTAAACAGATAATTAAGAAATTGTACATATTGTGTCTTTGTGAAAACGAGAGAAAGGAGCAGGTGCAGAGAGTGTCTGGGGGCCTCACCCCCACACATGCTCAAGCCACCCCTCCTAGCTGAACAAGAGGAAATGACATCCAGCCAATAGGTTTGTAAGTTCTAATTATATTGTAGGTATTTAGTAATTAAGAAATCATAACTGTTAACAAGCAAAAGAACAATTTTATGTAATTGGATGTAAGTAACAAAGAGAAATTAAGGAATTATATAATAAATGTGGTTCTGACCAGAATTGTTGTCAATAGGTTGAAAGCTGGCTTCTGATTGGCCCAAATCGAAATTGAGCTTGCTGGTCTAGTGACAGATTTTTTTTGCATCAATGAGAAGCTAAGCAAACCACGGGAACAGTTTAGAGGCAGACATCGGCGAGCCGCGATAGACGGCGCACCAGGTGTGGTCGCCGCGCATCGGAGTTAGGCATCGAGATGCCTTAGAATGAGGGGCATTTGCGACGACCTGTGACAGACATCGGCGAGCCACGAAAGACGGCGCCCCGGGTTGCTGTCGACTGGGTGTCGGGATGCCGTAGAGGAGATAGATGATATCGAGCATCGAGTTGAGAATAAGATTTCGTCGAGTCGTGGAGTATTGGGGGCCGAGGTGCCATCATCATCGTCGTTGTTTTGGGCGTCAGGACACCATTAAGATATCGCCAAGTCAAAAGTACATCGGGCGAGGCACCTACGTTTAGTAATTGTAGAGACACTGTAAGACAAGGCAGTTGATATTTTAAGTAGTCGTCGGGGTCTCCTTGCATGCGACTGTTATCATTAAAAGCCGAACCAACAATTCTGCGGTAGCAACAGTCCGCCCCGAGAGGACAGCAATGACGTGGTAACGGGGAAAAAGACTTGTGAAAATTTTGCATTACCGTACTCTGACATCCAGAACTTTTACTCATCCATCTATAGTCGACCAAACATCCACAGTAATATAAATAAGTAAAAATATAAACACAGCGCACATCGTAAGTTTTTACACCCAATTTCTGTTAGCATTTCTGCTTCCATGTGAGCCATATTCCGGAACCCACCCAAGCAGTCTGTCTCTCGGCGTAGCAGATTCTGTACCCGATAGCTTGCACAGAAACTTAATAGAACATGTTATATTTTTCTGTGATGGCAAAATTCTTCTATACCCGTGAATGGCAGTGCTCGCGATTTGTCAAGATGACAGGGCGTCGAAAAGGCAAATAACCTTGCACCACATATACACAGTTATACAAAAATTAGGTTTCTTGCATAATGTGTCAGCTTTGTTTAGGCATCTACATCTAGTGGCAACTTTTACAACTTCTACATCCAAACTGCAACATTGCATTTTTCTTGCCGGAAGTGACATTCTGTTTGTTACAAGCAAAGTGAGAAGATTAAAGTGGAGTGGAAGAGAACGAACTGTATGGGCAGTCTTTGCTTGTGAGGTCGGTGAGAGAAAGGAGTAGCATATTTTGCAGAATGATTTGGTTACTGTTAGGGGATTGGAATGTTCAGAAGGTGTTTGGGAATGGTAGCCTAGAGAGGCAGGTAAGGAGTGATCTCTCTATATGGCGACAGACCAATAGCGAATATTTATTTACATAAGTTTGAGGTTCTTAAATTAAGTTAGGGTGAGTGGCAAGGTTGTTTACAGTTGATATAGTTGACATGTTATATGCATGGTTCTTGTAGTAATATGGATGTATTATAGTTCGAGGTACGTAATTTCGCAGATACATTTCAGGTCAGGTTGAACGCCAATTATGTCATGTCTGTGACTTGCTGGTGGCTGTTACGAAACACTTTTACTACTGCAAGTCAGTAGTAAATAAGGAAATAATGTGAAGTGCTATCGCTTACTACCAGCTTGTACGGTTATAATAAGCCAATAGATAATCGATTGTGGCTAGTGTGTGTATATGACTGACATGTCTAGGCTGCTCTCAGATGAATCTGCGAAATTAACATACCTCTAAAACATTAATTTTAATTTGTGTATAGAAATGCAGGCTTATTTGCATACATTCACATGTTTTATAATTTAAAATTATCAGTATTCCTATAAACATAACCTTAACTTATAAAGTCTTACGCAGTGTAAGCCTACTATGCACAAAACTGAGGTAATAATAATTACACACAATTGAACTGCATAATACATATTTCTTATGCTCACATATGTTTACCTAAAAATAAAAAAAAAATTATCTTTGGATTGTGTGCTAGTTACCTCGCTATTTAGGCATTTTCACCAATTGTTTTCACTATTTGTTAAAGATTTTTTTCTCTTTCCTAAAATATTAAACATTATACAGAGGTATACTCCATTTCATGTAAGTTTGGATAAATGCGACAACTTACGGGCAACAATTTTCAGTACTTTGTGTTTTGTTGCACATTGCAAGACATTTTTAGCTCTAAAATTAACCTGAGATGTCCGTTTCACCATTTGTACTGCAAAGTTTGTCTTGCGTAGTGACACAAATATCAAAATATTACAAATAATTGCCCATAAGTTGCTGTCAGATTTATTCACACTTATATTATAGTATATTTACATGTTTTACATGCCACATACTTAACACATCGTAAGCTTTGTTTTTCTATTATTATCGGTACATAAACATAATTATCAATAACCAATACCTTGCCACTCCTCTTTGTTTTGACGATGGAAAACATGGCGGACACAAGTTCAATTGGCCTTCAGCATGTTGGCGCTTCCGCCCTTCTATAGGCGTATTTTAGCGGTTGAATTGGTCACAAGCTGTTAGCAAGCGTTAGCCGAATCTGTTTGCATTTACAAGAAATCGCTAAAATGCAATATTCAGTGGACATAAATGGCTACCACCATGGAGTTACGAAATTGTGTATTTGCTATTGTCTTATCAGGAATAGAATTGGACTGTTTAAAGGAAAATACTTCTTCACGAATACGTTTATTGGAAAATAGACTATTTTCAGAATTTTTTTTGCATGTACAATATAATAAATTGTAGAAATAAATTTAATTAAGCACCACTATATGACGAAAAATTAATATTGCATCATTTTATTTTAAAATAACTTAAGTTTTGTCAATATTTCACATAAATACATTTTGTTTTGGTTTCAGATTTGTTCGAAACAAAACAGGAAAGAAAAGTAAAGTTAAACATCCTGTGAACAAACCCTGTAACCATCCTCCTGCCTCGGTTGCCAGAAACGTGCAAACACCCTCAGCCTGGTTGCAGCCTTGCAGCATGTTTGCAAACACCTTTGTAAACATAAACAGGAGCGCTAAAATGCTCTGTTCACAGGTACCGCTACCAATTCAACCGCTAAAATATGCCTTAAGGCCGATTCACAATGAAGTTAACATGGACCTCCCTACGTTACCTTTACGTTAACTTCCCAGAAAAATTTACCGTGGATTTGACCTATGTTTCACAATGAAGTTAAGGAATTAAGTTGAGATACAAGGCTATGTTACAAATGCTGCAAAACTACTGACGATCACAGCAATATTTAAATATAACGATGTTATTTGAGGCGCAAAATATTTACATATACAAGTAGTAACGTAAATTAATAACGAAAATGATTCGCAAATACCTGTTTCAGTTACGTATTGAAAATGAATAATAAATTACCCTCTTAGTTGTAACATTACACCTTTCTTACCAGTTCGGTTTTTTTTATTCTCACATTACACATGCTTTATTTAAGAGTGATTCTGTTGGGATTCTATTTATTTCATGAAATGGGAGGACTAAACTTTTAGTTTAACGTCTTTCATGAGACTGGTGAGACACTTGTTTGATATTTTAACAATATGTTTGCTGTCTACACATATCACACCTACCTCAGGGAACAGCGAACTTGCAAACCATATAGTTAAATTTATTGTAGGGTCCTTGAACGAATGCTTTAGCAACACATTAGCTCTGAATTATTTATAAATATATGATAACGACTCACTAAACAACCATAACCACACATGTATTAGCCAATGCACTCACAAATATCATGTCACACGAGTAACAAATCTTACGAGGAATTAAAAATATTATTTACTTAAGAGGAGTCCTTCGCGGTGTCAAATTTCCACCTTTGACGCATGGGAACAGCGTAGCGATAAGAGCCAGTGTCCCACGCTTGACGAGAAGCATATCGCCTCTATTCGCAGAGCGCCAAACTGACGTGCAAGGTTTCCGTTGCAGTCTTTTTACTATGGCCCCCAATATTTTATTTTTGAATAGTTTGAAGTAAAGACCAACGAATGCTTCTCGTTTTGCACTTTATGAATTCAGGTAATATTTTCGGAGTTACAACAGTCTAAAAAACCCGTTTTCAGCCATTTTGAGAGGCCCGAATATCATGTTTCTAACAACCGTGCTGCATTTTTGAAAAAACAGAAGCATGGTTTCAAGTGTGTGTTCTTTTCGTAGGTAAACATAATATGAATAACTTAAGCGGTTTCGCGCAATAATGTATGCGTGTGACATGCTGCAACGCCGTCCATGCGCCAGTCGAGGACTCCTCTAAAATTACTATAACGAATATTTTGCTTTCACTACACAACAAAACACAACTATGACAAATTTACTTCTTTTCAAACACTCTTGTACATGCACGAGCGAGCAGCACACAGTTTGAGGTTACGAGAAACGTCTGTAAAACTTTAGTTTTGGCGCGATAAAATCTCGTAGGCAATAGCCAACAAAAGAAGAACTCCGCTTCTGATTGGCTGTTCTTAACTTTACCTTTACGTTATGTTGAAGTTGATTCAACTTCCACATTTGTAAGTTACCGTTGCGTCGCCGATAATTCATTGTGAAAACACTGCAGCATGACCTGTATCTCAACTCAGCTGTAACGTAAAGGTAACGTAAGAATCTCCATGTTAACTTCATTGTGAATCAGCCTTTATGTTTACAACATAGCTGGTTGCTTGACACTAGGCTGCACTAGGCGTATTTTAGCGGTTGAGTTGGTCACAAGCTGTTAACAAGCGTTTACCAAAACTGTTTGCATTGACAAGAAATCGCTAAAATGCAATATTCAGTGAATATAAATGGCTACCACCATGGAGTTACGAAATTGTGTATTTGCTATTGCCTTATCAGGAACAGATTTGAACTGTATAAAGCAAAATGCTTCTTCAAGGATACGTTTATTGGAAAATAGACTGCTTTCACGAGTTTTTTTTTTTACATGTGCATCATAATAAATTGTAGAAATAAGTTTAATTATGCACCTGCAGATGATGAAAAATTAATATAGCACCATTTAATTTTAAAATAACATAAGTTTCGACCATATTTTTCATAAGTACATCTTGTTTTGATTTCAGATTTGTTCGAAACAAAACAGGAAAGAAAAGTAAAGGTAAACATCCTGTGAACAAACCCTGTAACCGTCCTCCTGCCTCGGTTGTCAGAAACGTGCAAACACCCTCAGCCTGGTTGCAGCCTTGCAGCATGTTTGCAAACACCTTTGTAAACAGGAGCGCTAAAATGCTCTGTTCATTGATACCGCTACCAATTCAACAGCTAAAATACGCCTAAAATTGCCATAAACTGTACTGTTTCAACGGCTATGTATAATAAATCTTCGGCCGTGTACACAGTAGTAATATACAAACAACAAGTTTTTATTCATATATGTAAATTATAATAATGGACATTTTCGTCATGTTGCCGACGGCATGAGAAAGCGGGTGCGGAAGGAGAAAAGTCATAGAGAAAGAGAGACAGGTGATGACAAAGGACATGTGTTCCGTTCCACTTCCACGTTTAACCTACGACGGCCGGTCAACTCCCACAGTTCCTTTCGCGAAGAGACGCCACATGTCAGCTGGTCGAACGAGTCGACTCGTATTTTGAGAGCAGAAGTGCTGTCGTGTGAGAGGTTAGACTTACGGAAACATGAAAAACCTGATAATTCTGGCTCTGCTCGTCCTGCCAGCTGTTATTCTGACAGTGGACATTAACAGTAAGTTTACGTCAAAACATAGTCATGCCTGCCAGTTTGCAGCAAGTACCTTCGTAGACACGTTATTGTACCATATTATTTTAACAAAGTGCTTGTTTTAATTATTCTAATGGCTTGTAAAGCGTTTTTCTTTCTAGTTTACACTAAAAATTTTGTGTCTGGTGCAACATGCAGAAATTTTTTTAATTTGTTGAATTTTGATTTAAGGTGCTGTTATGGAATGTTAGTGACCTCATTGTTTTTAGTTTGTCGAGTGAAATAGCAGTGGATGTTGGGTGGTGTTTTATTTTGTGCTCTTCCACAACATATGGCTGTTGACATAAATTAAGATGATGACCTATCTTGCAGGTAACAGGCTGTTTGCGACAGCTGAAGATGATGTTGATGACGACGAAATGGTCGAAGAGGAAGGAGATGGGGACGAAACTTCAGTGACAGACGAAGGTGGTGAGGAAGAAGAAGATACGCAGCCAGGGGCTTCGCCTAATGCTGACACAACAATCCTGTTTACCAAGCCAGTGTCTTCTGGTACTGGAACGAACCTTGGTAAGGCCTCGTAATGACAATTTTATGTGGTACACTGCGATTATTGAAGTTACCTGTTTCAATTTTTAAGGTATTCTTGTACCAGAAACACGTACATATTTACACATTCAGGAACTTCATTCTGTAAAACCTGCCCATAATGGATCCTCTAGAAAATGAGCACCAATAAAACAGAATCAATTGTATGGTTCCGTTACATTTACAGTGTATAGCATGTGTAAAACTCTTAATTTCAACAATTCAGAAACAATTAATTTAAAAAATGAAAGTACCTAGCTTATTTATGAACATTATGGTTGCTCGTTATCACTTGTGTGTTACATAAATGTTTTTGTTAAACTCACGTCAGATGTAGAGTGCAAATTGCACAAGAGTATTTTTTTTTTCTGTGTACAAGTTTGCCTCTGCTCATATAGTGCTGGCAAGGGAGGCTAGGCAACAGTGTGTCCAACGTCTCGGTTAACTGGATTATGTGGCTATTGACTAGCGTTCAAAAAGACATGTAATTTAGTTATAGCATATAAAAGAAAAAAGAAATTTGACTGATCCACAATGTGCAAACTGCAGTCAACAGCGGACAGTCAAAAACAACTCTTAATGGGCAGTCCAGCAACCATTAGGCCTATGGTTTTGTTTTTAAGAAATTCTAGTTTATTGGTCATGTTTTGTATGTAGACAAATTGTGTGTGAAATTGCTTACTTTGCTTTTGGAAGTAGAAAAAATCATGATTAGCAGTATTTCTTTACAACTGGTAATTTTCCGGCAGTCCAGCAGTAAACGATAAAGTTCAACCAGCATTGATTACTCAACTGGTGACTGCATACGATGACAACTGGTGTTCTGCCTGAAGGCATGTTGAGAATGACAATGGACGCCAGATGACTGTGTACATTAAAGAGAAGCATTTCAACTTTCTTCTGAGACTGTCAACTGCATATTGTGAATCAATCTTAAAAGGATGCTCTTTTCCATCTTTTCTGCAGGCTATCAATTCACTTCCTTTGCAGTGTTGTGACATTTGTTAGTTGCTACGCAGCAGGTAGGCACACTCAAGTTTGACCTTCTAGTTGGTAAATATCATTTACACATATTTTGCTCTGTCTTCGCCAGTTTGGCTGCTGTGCCACATTTGATATAACCAAATCCATACACACGTCTATTGCCTCAGCCAAAACCATACACACGTCTATTGCCTCAGCCAAAACCATACACACGTCTATTGCCTCAGCCAAAACCATACGCACGTCTATTGCCTCAGCCAAAACCATACACACGTCTATTGCCTCAGCCAAAACCATACGCACGTCTATTGCCTCAGCCAAAACCATACACACGTCTATTGCCTCAGCCAAAACCATACACACGTCTATTGCCTCAGCCAAAACCATTACAAAAAGTCGTTGTTGGGATAGACCCGCACATTTTGGTTTGTAATCCAGTCGTGTTTTGTTCCTTAAGCACCAGCATTATTAGTCACCAGGTATCACTTTTAGTCAACCAGCAAAATTCTCATCTCTTCTTAAAGGGCTCTGGTTAAATTTTACTCTACACGGGTTAACAAGGTGACAAGCAGATTATTTTTGTTGTATTTCTACTAATCTTATTCGTATTTTTTACACATTCTCCAGCATCTGCTTTATCGTATCCATTTCGTCCTTGATCTAATCTTCACATACTCCCCTCTTCATTTCCTCTTGCAAGGGGCCGCGGTGGCCGAATGGTCAGACCATTTGCCTTCCTCCAAAGCGATCCGGGTTCAATTCCCGGTGGGGTCTGTCCCCGGATTTTCGCTTGTGGGAATCTTGCCAGATGTTGGTCGGCGGGTTTTCTCAGGGATCTCCAGTTTCCCCTGCCCTTTCATTCCAGTGCTGCTCCATGCTCACCTCATGTCACCTCTCACCAGTGCTAAAGACCTCGATGTTAAGCGCTGACCATAATCTATCACTCCTGTTGCATCATCTTGTTCTCCATCTTATTCTTTTCCTTTTTCATCTTTCTGTTATCACCTCTGTTTTCATCTTTATCAGTTTTCACTGTTTAATCCTGATGTTATCTGTATTTTTAATGCTGTGTATTAGTATTGTAACATTTCTTACCCAAGAAAGTAACATGGTAGTTAAGCGTATGGCTTCCATAACCTTACCTTTTTGTAAAGCATTCCCATGGTGTATGGTTTTCAGACCTTCCAGGTGGGCAGCTGGTAGAATTTATGGTCGGCTTCACGAACAAGGGCACCCAAGACTTTGTCGTGGAGACGCTGGATGCTTCGTTCCGCTACCCCATGGACTTCACCTTCTACATCCAGAACTTTACAGCTGTGGTTTTCAACAAAATCGTTAAGCCTAAACAACAGGCGACGTTTGCATACTCATTCATTCCGTCAGAGGCGTTTTCTGGCCGGCCGTTCGGCCTCAACATCAACCTCAACTATAAGGATGCGGTAAGCTATCGTCACATTCGTCTGTGTGTGTTTGCACTGCTGACGTGACTCTTAGTTCTGACTAATTCTGTGGTATACAGATTTTGTGTGAACTGTAGTAACATATATTACATTGAATTTTGGGATCAATACAAATTAAATGAGCTTATCAATATACATTCTACAAAACGTTTTACAGGTGTCACATTCATGACCAAGCTAAACATTACAATGCTATACATACTTACGTGAAATACTAGTAACTAAAAAACAAATATTCGTGGGACCATTTTGTTTAATTATAGCCTCGGAAATAACTTTTCTTACTTTCGTACAAATGTGTTGATACATTCTGTGACATTCTGAATACTGGAAAACTCTTCTGTGCTCACGTTGTTGTTGTGTTTTTTTTTTTTTTTTTTTGTAGCAATTTTTAACTGGCCAAGCCAGCTTCCTAGAACGGCAGACAATTACGCCCTAGGAAGTTGGTTTGGCCAGAAAAACGTCATGATCGCTCAAAAAATGTGTTGTCCATCTGTGTTTTGTGTTCTCGTACCTGCTAGTACAATTCTGTAAGTACTTGTACATCTCTGTATCAGAAGTGTCAACCACTACGGATTATCCATATTTAATACGAATTATGATGGTTTACTACGGAAGTTACGGATTCTGTTGATAAAGTACGGATTTATTGTCAACCGTCAGACTGTAAATAAACAGGCATGTTCCATTGTGTATATGCGTGTATTTCAATCCTTAGCTGTGTGGATTGTATGATGCACTACAGGCGTTTCTTTTTCCACGCTCCGGCACATCAACAATGTTTTTGTTTCTCGCGTTTTTAGTTTACCAAAACAGTATTTTGGCTATGGTAGCTTATTTACAAACTGGTTTGTTTACACTTTGCGCGTTACACATCGGAAGGTGTTCGTATGCAGTAGAAAGTTCGATTTCGTACAATCAATAGTTCATATTACTTCGGGCGTGGCCGCAGACTTTAGACATATCAATATGTTGTAGATGTTGACTCATGCAATCAAATCGATTCATGCGTGGATGTGGAAAGTGAAGCCAGTTTGTCCATACAAGGTATCGCTAGGAATATTCCAGGTTGTGAACATGTTTAAGTACGCGTGTAAAGGCTGTGCTACAATTGCTGTAAGATATAGCCGAATATAAATTGAACACACACTTTTGAGTGGTGCGTGCTACCACACGCCATACCGCTGCCTATGCGCCGTAAGACAGGGCTGTTAGGCTGTCACTTTTATCTCTTTGAGTCACTTTTTTCATTCTAGTCACTATTTTCTCTTTATTTTACAGAATTGGTCACTATTGTCACTAATTAGTACACATGGAAACATTGATTATGAAGTGTTTTCTGACGGTAGAAATACTGTATTTTCCCATGTGATTGCCTCACATTTTTTACCATCAGCAACATCCTGCGCCGTGCATATATGCTACTTCTAGCACCACCAGCTGTCACCAGGACGTGCCTAACTGCAGCATGCAAGCGCTGCGCCAAGCAGCCCGCCACCAGGCAGTGCGAGCTGTGCTGGGCCGTGGCGAGCTAAACCAAGCCAGCCCTGGGAGTTTTCGAAAAAAGATCAAGTAGCTTCTGGTGGATCAGATGTCTTTCGTAAAAGCTTGTTGTGGACAGATCTGGTTGATCAGATGTTCACTTCGGACATTATATTGTAAGTTCATAAAGTACAATTTTTATTCTCTACGCGTGTTGATGGCAGCCATTTCTGATTAAAACTTAACACAATTTTGCGTCCAGAGATTTTGCCAAATTTCCCTAAATTTGTTTACATAGTGATGTCAAAACAGGTGGATAGACTTTCTGGAAATACGGCCTGCTGCATATCCCTCTTGCCAACGCGTGATACTAACATTGTGTTTATGATCGGTGTTTAAGTTTACCAATGTATGAACATGAGAAAGTGTGCAGTCGTAGTCGTGTGCATTACTCATCATCATCGTGGATTTTTTTTTGTTGTCGTGACAGCATCTTTCAGTGCAAACAAGTCGGCCTATGCGTGAATTGAAGTATAAAACAACCTATTGAATCCAGAAGTTTGTGCATGGAAAACGAGTGTCACTTTCATTTAGGCCATATTTAAGGATATTTTTTGGTTAAGTAGTCGTTCAATAATTTTATCTGTGATTTACGTGTCTGCATTTTTGTTGTGTTTAAACTGGGAGAGACAACTTAGTTAAGATGTAATACTTTTGGACCTAATTAGTTTTTATTCTGTTTTTAACGTTAATTGAAACATGGGACTTTGCAGTTTCAAAAATGACTGGTTGGACAAAAAAGATAATGGGCACATAGTAAAGGAATGGGGTAATAAAAACAACGAAAGCAAATTATTTTGTACTCTTTGTTATTCCAGTATTAGTATAGTTTCCAAAGGTTTTCAAGCTATTAGTCAGCATGCAGCTACAGAGGTACACAAAAAGGAATGCAGACAAAAACTTTCTCAAAGTCAGTTGCGGCTGTCATCAGCTCGAGTACTGCCGTCTGTCACTGGCCCAAATGGCGGAACTGTGCAGATCTATAGTGTCAGGGATAGAGCTACAGTCGCTGAGCTTCGGTGGGTCATGAAGTGTGTGGTTTCGAACTACTCAGCCTCCTCATGTGATGAAATATAACTTTTTGTCGGTATGTTTAGTGATGGTGTTCCTGATGACTTTTCACTTAGTAGGGTTAAAGCTAATTATCTTTTGACATATGCTTTGGATCCATATTTCAGGAGGAACTTATTGGAGGACTTAAGCGGAGCTTATTATTCATTATGCTACGACGAAACTACTAACAGTGCCAGCTGCAAAGAACTACAGATTGGTGTATTATATTGGTCTGGGAAAAAACAACAGATTTCCTCTCATCACTTGCACACCTTTTTTATCGGTAGCGCAAATTCAACAGAATTTGTGAAAAAAATTAATGTTGCAATTGATGATGCTTGTTTGTCAAACTGTAAGCTTTTGATGCTTGGAAGTGATGGTCCTAACGTCAATAAGAATGTGGAGTGTCTTATCAGCGAAAACTTAGTTGCTTGTACAGGGAAACTACTTGTAAAAATTGGTACATGTAATATTCATACTGTGCACAATGCTTTTTTCGCCAGCTTGCAAGAATTAGGAGAGGATGTGTTTGACTTGACATATGCTGTTCACGAATTTTTTCATGGCTGGTCTGTAAAACGAGAAGATTTCAGAATGGTTCAAGAGGAGCTCGAAACTCCATCTCACAGCTTCATAAAACATGTTGCATTAAGATGGCTAACACTAGAAGCAGTGGCATGAAGACTTATTGAACAATGGGAAGCTTTCCAAGAGTTCTTCTTGTCATTTATTCCCAAAAAGAAAAGTAGTTTGATTAAGACCAAGGGTTACAATCTTACTAATGACTGTACTATGAAAGCACAAATTCTTTTTGTTTGCTCAAGTGCTCAAATTTTTTGTTCTGGGACATGTTTCCTTCAGAAAGAAGAGCCTGTAGTACATTTGTTGTGAACTAGGAGTAGCCCACTCCTTGTCTGAAATGTTTTATTACGGCCAGCGCCTTGTGAATGCAGTGTTACCCTAGAAGAGTGTGGTTAAATTAGACCTGTGGTGTTTCGTCTGACGTCTGTGACTCTTCTCTGTCCCGCTTCGACGTGTTCGGCCAGTCTCGGCAATCTTCGGCTCCGCTCGTGTCCTCCCTTCCCTTGCCCCTTTCCCTACTTCCTTGACCACAGCTCTGCCAGCCTCTCTGGGCAACGAGCGAGTCAGTCTCTTCCCGGTCCCGCTCGCGGGCAGTTGTGACAGTCCGCGACCCTGTAGGCACGTCCTCGACGTACGTTTGGTAAGTTTTTTTGTTGTTCTTTAATTTTCGGTTTCATCTTTCTGCTTTGATTTGTGTAACTTCCTTTCGTTTCGGTCGGATGTGTTCTTGGACGTGCTTTCGCGGCCGCGGGCTGGCTACGGCTGGGGCCCCGTTTAACTACATTTCGGATAATAGTGGTGCATGTTGTTTGGCAGCCACAACATTGTTTGTTTCACGTTTCTGAATTTATTCTTCGTAAGTCTGTATGGTAATAGAGAAGTTGAATGACGGACATCTTCATTTACATGTGATTAATGAACTTATTGTGATTGGATTAATTTGTATGTGTTGATATCATAAATATAATTTGATTGCTAGCTCCCTCCTGGCTTGTTTCCGTGTAGCTAGCGCATTTCCTCGTCCCAGTGTCGAGCTATAAGTGAGTTCTCGAGTGTTTTTAACGAGTGTAGGATTGCTTCTGGGTGCGTGGTTATACTCGGCACTTGGTCAACGGCCTGGTGTTAGCTGTGAGCCTACGATCCATGGGTTCAGTTGCATGATAAATTCAGTTAGTGAAAGTGCTAATGGGACGAGTGTGTTAACTTCAAAATATTAAGGAACTAGATTCAAATGTTTTCACGCCAGAAAACCTTCTTCCTACTCAAAATATTTTGTGTGGGAGTAAAGTTGCAGCAAAACTATCAAAGTTAGGTGAAAGAGAAAAATTTTCGTTTCTTAGCTGTGCACAGAAATTTTTTATTAAAGCTTGCAAGCTCATCCTATCCAAGTCTTCATCACAAGCTGGGTCAATTCTGGAATATTGTCAACGTATTGAACCAAATTTGAGGACTTCGGAATACAGTTGCACAAATATTGTTTCTCTTGCTAAAACTCTCAATTTGGAAATAAATAGGGATACATTGCAAGATGAGTGGAAATTGCTCCAACTTGAGAAAAAAGATGACTCTGATGAACACATTGACGATTACAGGAACCATTTTTCTTTTAAATTGAAGAACATAATGGGTAAACCAAAATACCCAACTGTGGCGATTGTAGTGAAGGCTGCATTGACCTTGTCCCATGGTAGTGCTGATATAGAACATGGTTTTCCATCATCTTCCAGATTCCTGACAGCTGACAAAGCATCAATGTGTGAACGAACATTAAATGCTGCCATGAGTGTAAAAAGTGGCATGAAACGTTATCAGATGAAGCCTCAGTTTGTGCCTATTACAAAAGATCTTCTGGAAATGGCAAGGGGTGCCTATAACAGCTATAAAACATAACTTGAGAATGAAAATAAATTGAAAGACGAAGAAATCAAAGTAAAGGAAGAAGAATAACAAAAATAAGCATTACAGGAAGCAAGCATAAAAGAAATGGAAGAAGCTTGAAAAAAAATTGCTGCTTATGAAGAGAAACTAAGAAATTTGAAAAAAATTAGGAAGAGAAAAGAAAAACGGCAGACGAGACTCTTCGAGGAAGCCAACAAGAGACTTAAAAGAGCAATAGATGAAAATATTTTACAGACTTCCACAATAAATGCTTCAGGGGGTGAACAGTGTGCACAAAGATGTTGCCAGTGTGCCCAAGAAGACTATACAAAAAAGTATTGACAAGAACATGTCAAGATTTATATTGTATCTGACTTTTTTCAAAACAGCCAAAAAAGTAGACTTAAAATATATGACTTGTGCACTCCCACTATGTAACTTAATAATAATTATTATTATTATTATTGATTTGGTTGTGTTCTGTTATGACAGAGTTGGAATTTTTTTGTTCACTTTTATGTTGGAATATTGACTTAATTAGTGCTGAAATTTATTTCAGCAGGGTGTGTATTGCAGATTTTCATGTGAAGTGGGACTTACTTGTAAATTAATTGACCAAAGTATGATGTTTACTTAATTTTAATACATTTCTGTTTTAGTAGGCCTACTTTTGTAAAGAACTGTGTGTTTTTTGAGTAGTGAAATTTTGATTACTTAAATATTTGAAATTTTGCTTTGATAATCAGTTTTTAGAAAAAATCACTTTGTCACCATATTGTTATTCAAAATCACTATTATAATTTTTTTTGGACTTACAATATGATTATAGGCCTGCATAAGAGGAATATAAAGCTGTTAATTTCTTGTGGTGCATTTATAGTTATTTCTATACTGCCGTTGTAGCACTGGCTTAAGATAACCCGTTCACTACTGAAAACTAATGATTTTTCGCAAAATTACTACTGTAAGCTTTGGTAAATGGTTGGTACCTCTGCTGTTTACAAGTTTTAGTACGAGACTAGTAGTCTATTGGCAGTTTCCTGCCTTCTCGTGGTTTACATGTGTTTTTGTAGTATAGTTAAATCCCGGTTGTCAGTTTTGTGGGATAATATTGGCACTGAACGGTTTTAGATGATAAGAATCCCCCCCAAAAAAAAACCTACATATTTCAACGTAGTAAATATGTTGTTAAATACTATGTCCGTAGTGTAGTGTTTACACATTTCTTTATTTATTTTAATATAATACTAGTTTAATTTTGACTGAGCTACCCTACCATTGTGTATTTTATAAGCACCTATTGAAACCAATTCTGATTTAATGGTGCAGGAATCTCAATTTGGTGACACTGAAACCACCTCTATTTAACAACACTGGAACCTTGATTCAACATCTATGCACTTCTAATGAGATCTTTCCATTTAGATTCAACATTAAAATAGAAGAGTTCTACATCTAACTTCTCATATTAAATTTGCCACTTTTAAGTCTTTAAAACATCATTTTAGCTCTTAAGGTGACACAAGTTTCGTAAGGACCATCAGTAAGAATGTTAAGTTGTAACCTTGATTTGTGTGAGAGAACTAGAGGGATTGGGAAGTACAAGGTCATGCGTTGTGTTGGCAGGCTGGAGGAGTATTCCAAGAGGCTGTGTACAATGAGACAGTGCAGATAGTGGAGCTGGAGGAAGGCCTGGACGGAGAGACATTCTTCCTGTATGTGTTCCTGGCAGCATGTGTCGTCCTTATGCTTGTGTTAGGCCAGCAGTTCCTGTACTCAGTCGGCAAGAAGCGCGTGGGCAAGAAGCCTGTTGTTGAGACTGGAACCTCCAACCCCAACGACGTGGACTACGAGTGGGTGCCGAGGGAGATGCTCAATGCCATCAGTGAGTACCAGTCACCATGTTGCTTGTTGTCCACACTTGCAAACCTTACATACATAAATATAGCGTATCTAATGTTTCCTTGTCAGTTTAACGCAAATCTGTTTAGTAGACTTCTAGATTTTTATTCACAGTAGATGTCGTCATAGTTACAATGAAAAAATACCAAGAATGAAGTATGCTAAATGAAAAACTAAAGAATAAGTAAACAATCAATAAGAAAAGGATGGGCAGAGGCAGCTAGGCAACTATTTGCATATTTAACTGCTCGCTGGGTACGGTGGAGCTTGACAGTTACACATATCAACCTAACACATACATACCTGCCAACTGTATGATTTTCCCGTAACTTGTACAGAAAGTAGACCATATTATGGTTGTACAGAAATATATCTAATGTTTTTGTCTTTAATGAAATGCATTAACATTTTTTTAGTGTGTCATTTATTTATTTATTTACTGTTTTTTAGCGTTTGTTTGCCTTTTACATTTGTATTTGAAACAACATGGTGGCTACAGCAGATTGTGACATGAATGGTAAGGATTTTTCGTAGCTTTTTTTAAACCTGAACTTTCACGTTGAAAACAGAATTTAAACAGTATGCAGTTAGGTATTGCTGCTTAAGTTAGTTTAGTATTAAACTTGTAAAGGAGGCATAAAAAATTCATTTCAAAAGAAAGTATTTATTGTTTAGTGGGCACACAGCAGTATAGCGATGCGACAGTAACCAACGTGTTGTATTTTTCTTACGTAGGTCAGTAAACTCTGAATTGAATTGAAGTGATGCGTTTTAGAAGTAACGTACGCAGTTGAGATGGTTTTATAGTGGCTATGAAGACTAAAAAACGACACAGACAGATGTTTCGGTCAACCTATTCTGAATTATTTCCATTTGTTACAAAAAGTGAAAAGAGTGCGAATTTTTCATTTTACAGTGTTTGGCATCGTGACATTAATGGGCGGGAAGAATGATGTTACCAATCCCGTAAAAAGCTTTAAACACGCTAATAATGTGCAGTTTGGTGAAGAAAATAAGTAGTTTCTTTTCCGCGAATTGTGATACTGAGGTGATTAAAGTTGAATGTTATTTTATGAGTTTTCTGGTGGAACATAACTGTATGCGTCGCGAGCCGAGCTTACCACTAAACAGACGCCATCTTTTTTGCACTAGTCTCTTCCCACAATGGCGGACTGGCGCGCAATTCAAATTACAGTAAAACCTCTATATAACAAAACTGAAGGGACCAATTATTTTAATATTTGTTATAAAGGGGTTCATTATAAAGAGGTACTGGCAAGTGTGTATTATTTCTCAGTATTAGCTCTACGGAAATTATATTTCATTTGTTTTCTACATTAACACTGAAAGGAAGGTTGCTTTGAGTCATTCTACAGGACTTTGGTTATATAATCTTAAAATATATACAGTATTGGTTTTCTTAGCACAGTTATAAATATCAAACATTTGCAGCTACGTAAAAATTTAATTTTAAATATAAAATGCTCCACTAACTTTGTTTCAAACAACTGTTACTGAGTCACGTTCTACAAAATCTGTTATCTAATTTGATTATAATTCTTGTTATGGAATATATATTTGTTGCGAGAATTACGATATGCTGAATCCTTTAATTTTCTTTTATGTTTTGTTTTCGTAAATGCATTACGTACAAGTTTTTTAAGTTTTAAATATAATTCTGTAAAACAAGACAAACTTTAAAAAAATTTTAATACTATACAGTGAAACTTCTCAAAGCCTTTGCTATAAAGGGGTTTTGTGTCAAAGATGCAAAAATAAGTTTGTTATAAGGAGTGGAAAATGCTTTGTTTTATATACAGTTTTGAACGGACCATATACAAACTTTGTTATACAGAGGTTTTTGTTATAATGAGGTTCACTATATAGAGGTTTTACTGTATGTTCCAAAGAAAAAACGACACAAGTCACACATTTAGGTCTCTGTCCAAACAGTCCAAACAATAACCTTTTGTTTAGCGTAGCCGATCATGCTGGAAATTTGGTTCGAAAAATGTTTCCAGCGTCTGATGTAGCAAAAAAATACAGCTGTGGACGCACAAAAACTGCAGCAATAGTAAAAGAGACGGCGTCCAGTTATACTTTTACAGTTGTTCAGTGTTTATGAAGTGGCCCATATACCTTTGCTACCGATGGAAGCAGTGACACAATCAATAAGTTGTATCCACTTGTGGTAACTTATTATAATCCAAACTGCTGGTTAGTAACTGGTTCTGTTTTGGCCAGTCTTTCCCTATTATGTGTTTCAAGTGGCAAAAGTATTGCGCATTGTTCGTAGTGATTTTTTTTTACATTGAATAAGTTATCTGCGTACTGTAAAACTAGAATATGTACGTATTTTTCTTGTCTTGTAATTTGGGTGGGTGCACAGTGGTTTGAGAATGTGATTGTTTACGCGTCACACTGCATTTAAAACATTGCACATTATTTACTTTAAGTGGAAAATTGGTTGATTTTGAAATTTTACTGATGGCATAGCTTACAAATTGGCAGGTATGCACATAATGCCCAGAAATTCAGATGGCCATGTGGTCTTCCCACTTCCAATTCTACTACCTATCTAGTTCATTTCCTAGCTACTAGGTTAACCAGTTATCGTCTGCCTCCTTACAGGACCAGCCTTCTCTTCACCTGAATAAGCCAACTTGTTTGGCAAATGTCACGAAACATGCTTCTACACATTACGCTTCATCTTGTTAATCAGTATGTTCAAATTCCGCCGAACATATATAACTCCAATAAAATAAAGGTTCTCAGAACTTTCAGTGTATTTAAATTATGAGAAATGTGTTATGCATACGTAATTCAGGTAGGAAAACTTTAAAGTGTGAGACAGTTACATGTAAATGACCCACACCCCACTTTTCGTGATTTTGGTTTATAATATGCAGCCTACGTGTGTCAAAATACTGTAAATTTTCCAGAATATTGTAGGTTTAAATTCAACCCAGTAGAATATTACAGCCATATTTTTAATTTATTGCATTGCAAGTACAATATCATTAAATATGGTAGAAAACAATATGGAACTTTGCCTATGCTTTAGCACTGGAGACTGATAGCAATTGATGCTAGTGGTGTAGTCTATACCATGAAGATATCAATAGTTCTCTAACAGCTGAAATATGACGTTTTAAAACTAAATACCTAAGCAAGTGAAGGTAAATCATGTTGGAAGTAGCAGAAACCGTGGGGAAAAAAGACAATTCACAACCAGAGAGAACTTTATACTGGCATAATTGTTAGATGAGTTCACGCTTCAATTGAACATACTATACCTTTGCAGCTGAGAGTGCATGGTGTTAGAAATACAACAAAGCAATAAAGGCTCTGCCAACAACATGCTTCAAATTGTATTGCAATGTATTCGTAAGTACGGTGTTTAAGGAAAGTATTCCACATGCACGTGTGGTGTCAATGTACGAAAAGAAAACACTTCAGACAAGGACAGGATGTCGTAGTTAAGACACAATGCTAATTGAAACACTGTTTCTAAGCCCTCCAATATAACTAAAAAAGGCCATTACAGACTGCCTGACTTTAAAATGTATTGTAGCGCGTCGGCTAACTGAAGATGATGTTATTCATACATCCTGGTCACGGCACCAAAGAATGTAGCGGGTCCCCGCTAACTGAAGATTATTGAAGAAGATGGAGGCTTGGTGAAGATACTCACATCCTGGTCACGGCACCAAGAAATGTAACGGGTCGGCTAACTGACATACTACCGGACCATCCTCGTCACGACATCAAGAATGGTACGGGTCGCAACGAAGAAAGAATGAAGATGATAAAGTTAATAATTGTTGACTTAACCTTTGCAGTGGTCAGTGTGATCATATAGTGGTTTAGCAGTAGTCTACGTAAAATAAACTGAAGCTTGTTCACGTGACTGTTTTTTTATTAAAAACTTAAAAATCCTTCACCAGACAGTTTCATTACAAACCGTAAATTTCTACTCCACATAATTATAAACGGACGCTCCCGGGAGAGAACAGTCTGAATAAAGCCGAAAAAAAAGAACACAACACAGACTTCACATTATTTTGTCACACCATAAACAAGAAGAGAAATAAATGAAACTAATTAATTCCCATGGCTGTTCCACCACCTCTATCACTCCCAGTCAATACACTACGCGCAACCATCTCTCACCACACTAAAAAACAGCTACGACCGTCCCCGTCCGCGACCAGGCAACAAGTAAGTAAAATGGCCGACCCCGCGGAGCTTGCTCTCTCCCTGCAGCGCCTCTAGCGGCCACCCAGCACACCAAGGTAAAAACATAACGGAAAATTAAACTAAATTAAATATAATAACAAATTACAAACTTTTACACCTCTAAACATCTTGTAAAGTGAAAATATTGCTTTATAACCAAATTACACAATAACTTACCACATAATTTTAAATAAATTTGAACCATGTGTCCTTCCATTGGCATATACCGTCTCTCTCGCACACTCAACGCGCGGCGGCGCAAGTGCACTTTGTGAAAAGTAAAAGTATAAGAAAAACTGTTAAAAATCTAAATATAGCGATTCCTGGAACTGGGCAGGCACACCTGTGCCATCCAACTACACTTGCCAACAATACACCCAGCCCTGAGTTACAATAAAATAACAGTTAAGCTGCAACTGATATTATTAAATTTAAATTAAAACACAAAGTTGACTTAGCCTAAACAAACCAAATTAAATACATATAAAATTTAACAATTCCAAAAACTGATAGGCGTATAGATAAAAGGTCAAACAGGTCAACAATACCTCAAAGTAATTATATAGATAATAGCAAATTCATTAAGTCAAACATAAGGAAATAATAAAATAAAAATAGGAAACAATAAAGGTCTAAGTGGTGGGTGGACCGCCTCACAGTATTAACCAGATGTATGCCAAACTCTTGATAGAAATATGCACTCAACTTCATGACAAACTTTCCATCATAAAATTATGTGGGCACCTTTTCACTTTTTCACTGCGGGATAAAAAAAAATTTATTGTGCCAAGATATTGTAAAAAAATTTAATAAAAATCTGTTATTTTTATTTTTGGTTAGTTTAAAGTGAGAAAACCATGTCCGTACATGCATAGTGTTTACAGAGTCACTTAATTTGGTGTTCGGCTCAAGTCGAAGGTCGCAGTTTAATAGTTAAAGTGTCATTACAAACAGATCAGTATGACTAGTAAGTGATATTAAGCTACTATTACAAACAAATTAGTGGTGCACTGATGGCAGATGATGAATAGTACGTAATTAATGACTTTTGCCTTTTTATTGGTTAACCATAACTTGCAGTATTTTTACTGCCTTTGTTACAGTTAAAACTCTTTTATAATTAATGACTACCCACATTATTTCACAAAGCATTGTCTCCAAACCACATTTAATTCTGTCAGGTTTCAAACTACTGTAATTTTCTGTACAAAAAATATAATTCCTAAAACTCTGTGCACCACAGATACATTATACTGTTTCACAGATATGTTGCACTTTAAACAAAATGGCTGGTAACAACCTTGTAGTACTGCTCTGGTGAGTGCTATGGCCATACAGTGGTTTGTTCATATTATAGTGCTGTGAATATCTATGATTTTTTTATCAGACAATTGGCATTTTTACAAGTTAGGTAAAATGTATACAGAATTTTTGTCCTTGAGAAGCCTACAGTTATATTGTTTAGGAAACTTGTAGTTACGGTAAAGTGTTAGTACTACAATATGCATAAAGTTAATACATTTAGGGTGTAGTTTTTCGTACTCATTCTTTCAATGTTGCCGTAAGGCCTGTAACATAGACAAAATAATTGTATATGCACCACAAGAAAATAGACTGCTTCCGATCGCTCTAATGAAATTGTATGTTATAAATGAGGTGAAAGTCTAATGGAGGAAAGCAAGTATGTTATAAATGAGGTGAAAGTCTAATGGAGGAAAGCAACAAAGACCATAAGAGTATTCGTCCTTTATAGAAAAATGTATATCCATTATTTCATAACAAATGTGATACGTATTCACTCAAAAAGGCTTTATAAGTAAACTATGATCAGTAGTTAATTTGAGCCGGACTACCCAGACTCTTCTTACAAGGCCTAAACCTATCCAACATAAATACCAACGAACAAAGATAACAAACAAGGTTAAATGGGACTACTGTCCCTTGCATCTACTGACCTATGCATATAGCTTATCAGAGATTAGGGATCTACTCTTTACATTCCTGAGCAAGGAAGAAAACATTTTAGAACAAACCATGTATTGACATTTTAAGCACTCCAGATACAATATTCGAATAACCTTATCCCACATTACAAAGGTTTATTACAATTTGATGCGAATGCACGACTCGCTACAACACTCTTTACACTCGATATCATAAAATGTTAGTTCCTTGTTTTACGCGTACCACCTCAAAGCACTGACAATGACCATAACACGCTTGAATACCCAAAGCAATAATTGCGATTACAATTACAAATACGCACCAATACTTATAAATACATCTTTCAAATGTAGGTCACAGCACCATAGTAATGCAGATACCATTACTGAGTCTCCATTTATCCTCTGCACACCAAACGCCCCTCGTCCATTCTTCCTAACATAATCTCCCTGCCAACGAACACATTAACTCAATAGTCAAATGTGAAGATTACCACTCTCGTCGATCTCCCGTAATGGAGAAAGCCTGGCAACCCATCCATGTCACAGGAATTCCTGTTACACCAGCGCTACTACCTCGTAGAGCTTAATCCCCCTCCAGCGGTGCTGCGCAGTGCGAACTGGCGCGCCCGACAAATGTTTGCTAGGGCCTCTTCTGCACCAGCTAAATCACCCTGTCCATTTTACTCACCAACCGTCTCGGGCAGTGTAGGAAGTAGATACGTGTGATTGCAAGACGAACCCACTTAAGTTTCGTGTTGCGTCTTACTCACATCGGCGACCAGCAGGATACAAAGACCCTTCGTGACTACTCTTCGGTACAGGCACCTCTCCCATCGAACGCAGGCGTCAGAATGCGCTTCTCCCCGATGCGAGCAGCGCTCGCCTCCACCTGTACGCCCCTACCGCCGGTCGGCGGAACTAGACTTCCCCCCCCCCCCCAACTCCAGGCCGCTCTCCGTGGCCAGTGGAGGAGAGGAGCGGGGTGGGCGGAGGGCAGCCAGCACCGTCAACCTGGGCAACCCAACTCCTAAATAATTCCCTTCACGCTAACCACAAGTTACTCACAAGAGGGAAGGGCGAAAAGACTCCCCCCAAAACTCAAAATTGAAGAAGAAACCCCCCTAAAAGGAAATAGAAAAACTCAAAATACTCAAAACCTGGCGGGAGCCCGCTCAACCCCCCTCCCTATCAAAGTCTATGACCGGCCCTCGACCTCTGATGATGACCTCTCTGTCATCGTGACACTCTGCTCCCACTCCCCTAGCAACCCTATATCCAAGACATTTATAACCATACTTGGACTCAACATTACATAACCATACTAGTTAGCATACACAATTTTACAAACACCTTCACAATCATAAACAAATAACATAATCACAAGTCCATTACACATTAGTTAATTATGAACTCATTTGAGGCACCTCACAATATACAAACACTATTTACTTATTTTCGCCGGCCGGCATACATCACAACATATTAAAATAGACTTAAGGCCTAGGACGAAATACCTTTAAATGCACCACATGTGCTTTCCTTTGCACCATAGGATCATTCTCCTTATGCATGAGCCAGGTGTTATCGCTGAGGCACTTTTGCAACCTGTACGGCCCTTCGTACCGCGGGAACAACTTAGCAGACACTTTATGAGCCAAGTCCGAAAGGTGAAAACTACGACACAACACCAGGTCTCCCACCCTGAAGGGGTTCGCCTTCCTACCCTGATTGTATCTACGCGCTCCTTCTCTCTGGGCGTCGATTAACCTCTCTTTGACTCGCCTCAGCAAAACCTTACGTTGATTTTCAGAATGCAAGGAATCCAGGGGAGGGATTCCCCATACATTTAGTAAAGGGTGCGTTATGCGCCTACCGAAAAACATTTGACCCGAATTTTCCCCTGTATTCTCGTGCAAGGCATCGTTCAAACCCAGGTTGATCCATGGTATTTGCACATCCCATTCCGTGTGCATGGGATTGCTAAAGATCCCTAACACCACTTTGAGGTTCCGGTTTACACGCTCCACCATGTTCCCCTGCGGGAAATGAGGAGAGCTAAACGAATGTTTGATTCCCCACTCACTACACATGACTTTAAACACGCTACCCGAAAAACATGCACTAACTGCGGGAGCACCAAAGATTTTCCACACCTGATTTTCCAACACTTCTTTAAGGGCTATGGCCTTCATGTTTCTTATAGGCAACAAGATGGTGTATTTAGAGAAGGTGTTAAGCACCACCAGTAACGCTACATTTCCCTTCTTAGAGAGAACCAAGGGCCCGAAAATATCTATATGCACTTTCATCCAGGGGCTCGAAGGCTCTTCCGCAGCGTACAGCCCAATCCTCGTGTTCTTGGGAGCCTTAAATTCTTGACATTTTTGGTAGGTGTTCATGTATTTCTTAATGTCCTCGCTCATACCTTCCCAATAAAAATCCCTGGCTATTTTCTCTTTAGTCCTCATCACTCCCAAATGACCCCCTCCCGGTTGGTCATGATAATGTGTCAAAATCATACTCCAAACTACTTCGGGAACTACCACCCTTTTCCGGGACCCCGTTCCCACATAATACAACACGCCATCCTCTACTAAATACGGGATCTGAACCCCGGTCTGTAACCCAGCCTTGAGGAGTTTACAAGCTGCATCAGATTCTTGGTGAGTTTTCAAGGAAGTGAAGGACTCTGGAACTGACAATAATGAGCCTACTACTTCAATGCCCTCCTTCGACGGCACCTCAAAATGTTCTTCTTCGAACATCCTGGACAACGCATCTGCCACCGGATTGGCTACCCCTCTTACATGGTGAATCTTAAAACGAAATCTGTTTAATCTTAGCACCCAGCATCCCAATTTTCCCAGTTGGTGAGGATGCCCCAGAATCCAGGACAAAGCCTGGTTATCCGTGTACAAATTAAACTCCCTTCCTTCCAAGTAACTGTGAAAACGCTCCATTCCAAACAAACAAGCTAGACACTCCTTTTCGTATGCGCTTAGTTTCCTTTCAGACAGATTCAGTACACGGCTTGCGTAGGCGATAGGGTGAAAAGGTTCTGTCCCCGAATTACTCTGGTGTAACACCGCTCCTAATGCTAATGCAGATGCATCAACATGCAAATTAAATAATTTACTGAAGTCAGGCAGGGTCAACACGGGCTCTTCACAAAACAATTTTTTCAATGCCTTAAACGCCTTCTGCTGATCCTTTTCCCATTCAAATTTCACTCCTTTTCGTTTTAGACGATTCAGGGACTCGGCTACCTCCGACAGATTGGATATAAACCTAGCGTAATACCCCACCATCCCCATGAACCTTTGCACCCCCTTAACGGAAGTCGGCCGCGGAAAATCTAGAATGGTTTTATCTTGTCAGTATCGACCCTGAGTTGCCCACCCCCAATCACATACCCTAAAAATCTCACTCCTCTTTTTCCCATTTCCACTTTCCTCGGGTTAATTGTTAACCCCGCCCCTCTCAATGCCTCAAGTACCCGCCTAATGTGTTGCAAATGCTCCACCCACGATTCACTGTATATGATCACGTCATCAATATAATGCAACACAAATTTAAATTTCATGTTCTTCAACACTTGGCCTAAGACTCTACTCAAGGCTTGGCTACAGAAATTACTACCCACTGGTATCCTGGTATATTCATATTGTGCCCAAGGAGTGCTGAAGGCAGTGTATTTCCTACAGTCCTCATGTATTTATATTTGATAGTAACTGCTGTTCAAATCTAAAATGGTGAAGAATTTTGATCTTCCTAAATGTTGCAATGCTCCTTCCACCGTAGGCAGGGGAAAAGGGTCTACAGGCACTCGCTCGTTCAATTTTGCGTGGTTAATGACTAGTCTAAACTCCGCACCTCCTGGTTTACTAACTAAAAACCCCGGCGAAGGGAACTCTGAAGTGAAGGGGACAATTTACTCCCGCTCGCAACAGCTTATCTACTTTATTCCTAAAGTGTTCCAGCTTCGGGGGTGAACACTGGAAGGGACGGCTCCTAAAAGGCGTAGTGTCGGACAAATGGAATTTATACGGAAGGATATCACACTTCCCTATTTTGTCCGTTATGACGTCATATTCCCTCAATATTTTGCATATGTCTTTTTCCTTAATTTTTTCCTCCTCGGACATTGCGTTTATCCTAACCCTGTTTTGTTTTCCTAACCTTATTGGCGTTTCGGTAGCAAATCCAAACAACAGGATATTGTTCCGAAAATCTACTCTGGCCTGCACGAAACCTAGAAAATCCAAACCTAACAGTGCTTTAACACATAACCCCTTAACTACCGCAAACCTAAAGTTCCAGGAAAATTCTTCTATTTTACAGTGCAGTTCCACCGTCCCCGAACTGTGCAATTGTGCCCCGTCTGCAGCCATGAAACTAGCAGAGTCTTCTGCCTTCATCCTCCTTTTAAGGGAAGTATCCAACTTCATCAACTCTCCCCAAAAATCCTCACTCACTACGCTTTTCGTCGCTCCCGAATCCAGTAGCGCCCATTTCCGCGCATATTTACCCCCTTTACCCCATGTCACCAATACTCCCTTACTCCCAGGAACACTACATCTGCGCGATTCACGAGTCAGATGGGCTAAGAGGTCGCGCCCGCCCCCGCCCGTTTCCCGGACATTGCGCCCTTAAGTGGCCTACCTTATCGCATCTAAAGCATCGTCGTTCTTCTCCCCTGACCAGCGCTTTAGTGCATTCCCCAATCCAATTCCCTCTCCCCCCACAGTTCGCACATCTTCCTACTCTTTTAGGGTTGCTTTTTTCCAATGCAGTATCGGCTCCTTTCGTTCTTCGCTCATTTACCACATAAACATAGTTCCGTTTTTCCGGGTACCCGTCGTTTCGCCTAAAAATGTTTTGCCTAATCGTAGGCAAAACGACTTTAGGCACTATGACTTTAGGCAAAATTACTTTTAGGCAAAACTACATTAGGCTAAACGACTTTAGGCTAAATTATTTTAGGCAAAACGACTTTAGGCAATATAACTGTAGGGGAGACGATTTTTAGGCAAGCTAAGCGAGAA
>PNEQ01133817.1:0-29644 GCA_003012365.1 Medauroidea extradentata
TACCATGTCTGTAACCTACTGCTGCAATGATATGTTCATTGCAGTGTTACATGGAACACTAGAGAGAATGTATACCCCTTTATAATTTCACTGCACAGATCTCCTGGATTTTACTATAGTACCCTAAACTTTAACTTCCTTTTACTCGAAACAATGGTTTTGGCTTTTAGTTTGTTTTGGCATATGACCATCCAATTAATCTTTTCTTTATTTCTTTCATGTTATCTTGAATCACTTAAATTTTCTTGTATTTTATTTTAATGTTTTGCAAGTTTAGTTTCTCTTTGGAATCTATAGGATCAGTTAATGAATGCCCCTACCTAGTTAGTTATTAATATTATTTATTCATTTTTTTGTTAGGACTCACATCTAAAATCTTAATTTTATTTTTATTTTTTTTATTTTTTGTTCAATTTTTGTTATTTTTTTTTTCGTTTGTAATTATTCTCCAGCCCTAATGCCTGTGTTGGCGACGTCGTGAAGGCTTGAGGAACAGCCGCGAACGAGGGGGCGTTGTCTAGAGATAAGGGCAGTCTTGGCCGAGCGATAATGCCGATATGGCGTATTTTTTAAATTACCGTCTCGCTAGCACCGAAAGCTAGCGCCATCGTAATGGTTTTTCATAGTTTTTGGACGGCCAAGCAATGTTTGTTAATACAGGAAGTCCGTAGATCGTTTAGAAGAGTCTACGATGCCGAAATGTAATTAAATTTTGAGTGCGCAAGATTTGAAGACGGCAGCGTCGGCGGCTTGGTGACGCCATTTCCGTAAGAGACGTGATTGTTATGACGCCGTCTTGTTTTACCGCACCAGACACTTTCTTTACTATAAATTAGTGCATTTTAAGCAGTGTTAATATTTGGAATGAACGAGGAATAACTTTGATTTTGAAGAGTAACTATGATTTTCGGTTTTATTAGGACTTTTGACCCATTTGCCTTGTTTTATGAGAACTCTCAAGCCTACCGCTCAGAAAGAGACAGAGACTAGTCGCGTGCATTTTAAATAACTTATTTTGTGTTGTGTACAAGACTAAAGTTTTACAAATAATTAAAACAATTTTTTTTTTGTTTTTCAATTGGAGAAACACTCATTAAAGAACTCTGATTTTGAACCCTTAAAATTACATTGATTGCATTTGCATTACACACGGTAATTTCTTCTGAAATGTTTTATCACCTTGAAAACTTTTCAAGGAATATTTTCTTTATTTCGACATAAAATTCAAATTATTAAGGATGTGGTAGTTACCTACACTACAAGCTTACATAGCTAATAATTTTCAGTTCAAGTCAGCATTTTATGTTTCCTGAATTATTTATTCTATCATGTTAGTTATTTGGACTAAATAAATATTGTTCTATTTTAAAAAAATTAACAAAAATAAAACAAAAAAATAAAAATAATAAAAATAGGATTTTTTATGTAAGTCCTAACAAAAAAAATATGAATAAATAATATTAATAACTAACTAGGTAGGGGCATTCATTAACTGATCCTATAGATTCCAAAGAGAAACTAAACTTGCAAAACATTAAATTAAAATACAAGAAAATTTAAGTGATTTAAGATAACATGAAAGAAATAAAGAAAAGATTAATTACATACAGTAAATATTCATACTATTAAAATAATCTATCCTTTCTATAGCCAAATGCTATAGTAAGCTTTATCTTATAAACAGTTTTCATAAACTGGAAGTATTTGTTAGTATAGTCACAGTTAATGGGCATTTAAAAAAGTTTGACTCTGCAATAACATCGTTAGGTAGAACTCGTGTAAGACAAAAAGATTCGGCAAAAAAATTAAAACTTTGCATTGGAAGATGTCTGAAGTATGTGACCATGGTTTTTTTTGGCAGCGCATTTGACTCACAAACATGTGAACAAAAGTGGTGCAAACTTGGATCTGTGATTGCCGCTTGCTGAAAAGTACTTGACAGTAAAACTTTTGTGGCGAGGAGGCAAACTATTTATCCTTTTGTGATGTAATATTATTTTAAAAAATTAGCATATTAAAATGCTATACATATACAATTTTTTATCAATCTTCTGATTTGCTTGCGAGAAGAGGCAGCAAATGAGTACAACACTCCTTAAGTCACACACAATTTGAACTTCTTATTCAGTGCAAACAAGAGGTTACATGTTTACGTCTGGGCCACGGTTTAAATGGAAGAGATCTTGACACTCGAAATGCTTTCCAGCATTAGAAAGTGACTCCCTTTTTGTCGCTGAGCGCTAGTAGTAATTTGGTGGATGGTTTGCCATGTTTAAATCTGGCATTTTTACAATTTATACAATATATTCATATGAAATGATAATATAGTAAGCTAGTATTACAGATTAATATTTTTGTACCTATAAAAGCATATGTATGGGCGTGCTGTTTAATAAGTTTGAAAAAAATACTATTGTTTTAGGATAGTTGTATATGACTTTCTTATATATATATATATATATATATATATATATATATATATATATACACACACACACACACACACACACACACATTTACCTATACAATTTTGACGATGTCAAATCGTTTTGTTGCTCCCGACTCAAAAAAGAAAAATTTTGTTTTCAGTGTGCCAAAATTACTACTAGCGCAAGGCGACAAAAAGTGAGTCACATTTTTTATTCTTCAATATCGAGACCTCTACCTTCATGAACCTGGTCTGGGCTATTGTTTTATTTTTAAAAATGTGCACAGAGAAACAATGAACATTTACTTGAACACACACCTAGAATACTTTTTCTTAGCGCTTACTCTGGCAGATCCAATGACTGAGAATCTAGGTATCCGCACTGCAATACTTCTGATGTGGACAGTGCTTGGACCAAAATTGAGAATACATATGTAACGAGGTTCTTTCAGTATGAGCAAGTGTGCATTGTACATAATGGGGCATCATTCATAAGATGCTGACATTAAATCTGTATAAAATTTGTGATTTCATAGCAAAGGATTTAACTAAGTTTTGTGCAATAGGTGTAGTCAGCTCTGTAAAACTTTTGAGCTACTTTTTTATATCACAAAACTTGCAGTTTTTATGTCTGACACAGTCTGTAAAAAATAACTTCAGTCGAAAAAATAGCTGGATGCACATATGAAACTGATAATGTAAATGGCAAAATTATTAAAACCAACTTATTATAATCACTGTAATGATTGTAGTTAACAAATTTCTGAGTAAAATGCATGCATACTGTAAATTGTTTTATTGGTACTGGTAGCTACACATAAATGTTAGTACATTCTATCAGTGTTCGTAATTTGTGTTACAGGTTTCTGTGAAAAGGAAAGTTCCTTTGAAGAGAGACAGCAATGGAGCACCATCTGCCAAAAAGCATTCAGTGATGACTGTTGACAGTTGCGACTCTTACGAGAAGATTAATGTAGCAGGTAGCATCACTACTAAAAATAGTGAAGAGGATGATAGAAATCATCGAAGCGTAGGCACTTGCATATCACCTCAGAAGTTGTTGTCTAGTCCTACAAAATTAAGAATTCAGTCGGAAATTAAGCGGATGAAAGAAAATAATAGAAAGATTAAAACTCTGCAACAGAAAAACCGCAGAAGTAGAAAAAAAATTTCTGATTTGAATAATGTAATTCAGACTTTGAGGAAGAAAAACTTCATAAATTTGGAAGGTTTAGATACTTTGTCTAGTATTGGTGCTGCAAACGTACATCTATTGAAACGTCAGCTAGCTAAGACTTCTGGTACTCAACTTCCCAAGTCCTATTCCCCAGAATTAAGAATTTTGGCTCTGACGTTACATTACTACTCACCACGAGCATATCACTATGTCCGTGCACATTTTAACTCTTGTCTGCCTCATGTAAAAACTGTTTGTAAGTCGTATAGAAGTGTTCATGGAGAGCCTGGATTTACAGCTGAAGCCTTCCATACTGTAAAGCTCAAGGCACAACTAGAAAGTCAAGAAATTGTTTGTTCTCTGGTGATGGATGAAATGTCCATCAGGCAACTTTTAGAATTTGATGGGACCAAGTATCATGGCTTTACAGACATGGGTACTGGACTTGACAGTGATGAGAGGGCATTAGCAAAATGAGTCTTAGTATTTATGCTACTGTCCGTTAACAGCTTCTGGAAGATTCCAGTTGGGTACTTTTTGATTGACGGGATTAATGCAGTACAGAAGGCTAACCTAGTGAGACATTGCGTAACTCTTGCGAGTGAAGCAGATGTGAAGATTGTTGCAGTCACATTTGATGGAGATGCAAACAATCTTAGCATGGCCAAAGAATTGGGTTGCAATTTAGATCCTTCTGAGCCATTGAAAACCTGGTTTCTGCACCCGAAAACTGCCGAGAAAAAATATATATACGGCCAGATCCAAGAGACATGTTCAAGCTGGGTAGAAATACTTTAGGCGACAAAAATATGTTTATTGATGGTAATAGTAATCCAATATGCTGGTCGTATTTTTAAAAGTTGCTGGAGGTTCAAGAAACAGAGGGCTTGCACTTGGCAAACACACAACCTCACATGTACACTATAAGCGCCAGAAAATGAAGGTGAAACTGGCAACACAAATGTTCAGTAATTCTGTTGCGCATTCAATTCAATTTCTCAAAGAAGAATTGAATCATCCAGATTTTGTAGATTCTGAAGCAACTATAAAGTTTATAAGACTGATGAACACCCTTTTTGATATATTCAATTCAAATAATCTTAAACAATTCGATTACAAGCAGCCAGTATGTAGTAGCAACAAAGACAAAATTTTCAGTTTCTTGGAAGAAACAGAGCAGTATATTAAAAGTTTGAAACTTGGAAATGTTCCTATCTTGGTGTCTCAGAGAAAAACTGGATTCCTTGGATTTTTAATTCGCATAACAATTTTACAGGATATGTATGTTGATCTATGCTGTGTGGAGTCACCAGTACTGAAGTACATCCCAACATACAAATTTTCTCAGGATCATTTGGAAATTTTTTTTTGGAATGATGAGGATGCCTTCTGCAAGACAGTTCATGGCATCAGATAAAAAGTGCTTAGTTCACATGGAACTGAAACCAACATCTACAGGCAACTGCATTCCTTTAGAGGAAATTGGTATCCTGAGTTGCTCTTCTGTAACTGCAATCAATGTATCTACACCCCAAGCTAGACTACAAGATGATGCTTCAGACATGTTGTCAATCACAGAGGCTTCAGATCATGGTTACTTATTTCACCCTCAAGAAATCACTGAATATGCACAGTACATTATAGCGTACATAGCAGGCTTTGTGGTTAGTTATTTGTACAAAGTCATTAAATGTGAACATTGCTTATCTGCTCTTGTTTAGAAGGAAAAAGTTCCAGATACCCTGACGAGTATAAAAGATAGAGGTTGTTTATTTTATGCGTCAAGGGATGTTATTCGATTGTGCAGATCTTCGGAGAAAATCGTCAGGACAGCTTTGCAGTAAGTGGTGGAAAATTTCTTCTAAGTATATATATTGTGGACAGACTACGTTGCTGTGCAATGAAACACTACCTGGATTGTGCTGATGACTTTTTTCCCACACTTAATGATCATATTCTTGTCCAAAACAAACTGGACAATCATAAGATTTACTTGATGAAAGGTGTTTGTGAGAAGTATATTAGAGTCAGGGTTCACTACATATGCAAGAAGACTGTAGACAAATCGGAAAGTAAGCAGCAAATTTTCAACAAGTTAATAATTTTCAAAGAACAGTAATTAATCCATTTCATACTTGAATGGTTTTATTTTTGCTATTTTGTAGGCCATATGTGTCGTATATATTCAATGTGTTTTTGTGTTATATTTTGTTTCATTTACAGTTTCATGGGTCTGCACTTTGCATTATGTATTAATAAATGTTGTATGTATAATAATTGTTTATTGAATACTTTGAAGGACAGTAGTTGGTGTGATTGGGTACCTATAGTTATGAATTTGTAAGTAGGCTTGAGACTAGCTGTATTATGATTATATGTGGTCAGCTTTCTGCATGATGTATTATGTCATACTGGAGATTTTTTAGGCTTTATTACTTATTGTGATTGACTTTCTATAGTGTTATATTTGTAACAAAACTTTTCTAGACTGTTGTTATTTGTAGCCTATTAGTAATCAGAGTTGAATGTTTATTTGTTCACTTAGTGATCTGTTGTTTGAGATTCTTTTGTAATATTGTATGTGAAATTATGTTCTAGTCACTATTAAGTATGTATATGTAGAGGCCCTGTAAATAATAATGGTTTTGACTTAAAATAGTTTTGCATTTGTAAATAGACTTGAGACTACCTATCATGATGATTCTGAAATGTTTATAAAATATGTTTTACTGGTCTTTTGAATGATAAATTATTTCTTATTACATTTTAAATATACATAATTTTGTGTTAGTAAAGTGATTTGAGATGGCTTCACATTCCCACGATCGTTTATTAGAAATGCATTGTGCAGGTGTGTTTGAAAGGCTTTTAGAACAAAATGATTATTTCCCCAGAATATACATTGGCATATGTAGGCTTATATAACATTGTGATGTACAGTGAAGTACAGTCTAACACAGTAATGTGTGACCAGCATTATAAAAAAGTAAGAATATTAAAAATGGCATGTTAAACAATCTTAAGTTAGGTTGCAGAGTTTAAAATTATGATACAGTTGTTTACCACAGTGTTTACATAAAGCAAACAGCACTTTCATTCTAATTGTGCTATATAACTATCAATTTCTTGTTCACTGTATTGGTATTGATTGTCAAAAAAAACATAAATGGCTTCTTAAGAGACATGATTCATTAGTTGGTTGTAAAATTAAGACCTGAATAGATAGTAAGATTGTTTTATTTCAAACTGAGAACTGGTATGTTGAATTGCCTTTTGCTGTTATGCATTTATTGTCATATGGTTAAGTACGTTTTTAATTTTTGTATAATCAAAATCTTGGATCACAAATTCTGTATGTGAATGGCATACTCAGTGTATTTATATGACCATCAAGGGCTTGTATGTCGGAGTTACCAGGATTACATATATTTAATATCAGATTTATGGAGTTATTGTTTTTTTATGCTTGAAGAGTTTACCCAGAATTTGATACATGTCATAGAATGAAAATATGTACACTGTACCGCTTTTTTTTTAGTTTTTAGAAATGGGTATCAATTTCAGGGTTCTTAGAAAGTAACAGAGATATGAGAGTTTTTTTTCTGTTACCAGTTCAATATGTTGTGTAATTTTACTTCTAGGAATTTTGCCACTGTTGTTTTTTCTATAATTAATGATGTTCTTGTATGTGTGTAGAATTTGTTCATTGTCTCTTGTGTCTGTTAAATTGAGCACACTGTGTCTTATCTACATATAGTAGTGATTTTTTACCTGTGTCATCAATTACATTTTACATTTTTTTTTTTGCTGGTGACATCTGCAAATAATGTTAGGTCTCCATTGCTTATACTGTTGGGCATGTAAGCAATACCTATATATTTGCCAATAATAGAGGTCCCAGTATATTTTCTGAGGGACCCTAGTTTTTCTAATTTTCCAGTTTGAGACTATTACAGTTTAATTGTACTACTTATTTGCATTCTGTTATGTAGACAGGATATGAACTAATTTGTCATATAATTGACAACCAGGTTATTACTTTTTTGTATAAGAATGTTATGGTCATCTGAATATCTTTCTTGAATGATCGCAGATTATGCCATTGACATGATTCCCTTTATCTGTGACTTTTGTTAGTTGTAAACTGCAGTCATTACGAATTGGTTTTTTGATAACTTCTTTAGTACTTGCAAATTACATTGCTTGTTTTCCTAAAAACTAGAAATGGGTAGACTATGCTTAATGTTGCAGATCAAACCTAGCCAGCAGTTACTCTTAGTGATTATTGCTGTGTAAGACAATGAAGTAAATTGTACTATAATAATAAATGATATATATATATATGAGTTTAAAATTAATCAGGCGAGCAAAAGAAATTTCAGTACAGAGGTGAGAACATAATTTTCATGTATGTAATTTAATTGGTCCTAAAACGTTTCTCGAAATATTAGTGTTATATTTAAAACTCTGAGGTTTTAAACATTCCTCCACTCACCTCTTCCCCAGCAGTGAATTTATGCTCATTTTACACCAAAATTTTCCTGAAGTTCAAAAACACCCTCCCTCAATTTATTAAAATGAAGGCTGAGAATGGTATTATTTGTTATGAAAAATAAAAACAAAAAGTTAAAAATGTTGAAAAGAACTTTTTGCAGCCCCCTTCTACTTTCCAAAAATACCAATTTGTATATTTCCGCACGTAACTGCTATCGAAGGGACTTGCCTAACCTCCCTGGACACTTCACTAGAGCCCTGCACGTTTAAGATGCAGTTCATAGGAACCTATATAGTTTGATAAAAATAAAGTTTATTAAATGTTAACATAAATGTGATCAGTTAAGTTGATTTTATTTCTGTATTGTTCCATTTAAAAAGGACAAACACTGAACTACTTAAGACAGTTCGCTGCCAACCATAAAAGTAATAAGGTAACTACTGCTAATGTTAAATGCAGTTAACAGCTATTGATTTTCTTCCGAAGTTTTAATCTTTAGTGCTCACTTTATCCCGAACAATGTATACCTTACATTCAAAACATCTACAGTAATACAGTCAAGGATTTTGGTTACTGTAATGTTATTTTTATTAATTTTGCATGATTATATTTGACATGTACCTCTAAGAAACTCGAGGGTTAGGCCAGGTATTTTTAAGGACCAATTCATTACTTACCTAGAGTGACTTCTGTGAAACAATCCCAGGCTGTATAACTCATTTTCTGCTAGCGTTAAACTGTCGGGGCTCGTAGTTGATTGGCCAGACCAGGTCATTTGCAGGCGTGCCAAATGAATGGAGGCAGTTGCAATTAAATATCACTCACAAGAAGCCAACAAAGTAATGCATACCCAATAAATATTTATCATTTCAGACATTTGATTTTTTTTTATTTGCTGTTTTGCACAACAAATATTAATTTTATGCGTGCATAGTTAACTATACTGAAAGAAATGTTCCAGCAGTAGCTTCAGTGGTGTGTGTTCATCAACCCCTACTGAATTTCAGTGAATCTTGTGACATTTTTAAATGATGTCTGCTTGTTTTAACAGCACTGATGGCTTTAGAGTAAGAACTTATTTTAACATATGTTTTGTAACCCTCACCCTATCCTTAAATGAAACTGACACTCGTAGTAAACTCCAGTAGAATAGCTAATGACTTTTAGCATAAAAACTGTGTGCTTGTATTCTTTCTGTATATGAGTATGGAAAGGCATGTCGAGCAGACTGCTGGAATAATCAATTGTCGATAAATCTGAACTACTCATCAAAATTCGTTGAGACTTTTTTTTTTGCTGCATAGATATTTCATCAGTGGGTGTTTATTTATAAAGCAATATGTGGTTGTTTGCTTTACTTTCGACTAAAAAATTACAAACAATTTTTCAAAACTAAGGGCTTGAAACCACAGTGTCTATAAAAATGTAAAGATGCTATTGTTATAATTTTTAATATTATAAATCTAGGTCTCTATAATAACTGAAATTCAAAAATATGTTGTGATACGAAAATTATTTTACTATCCGAACATCTCTATACAAGAGGTTTACGGACTGTGAAATTATTTTCAAATCAAAATGTATTTTTAAAATTCATTTATATAGGCCTTGATGTTATGGTCAATGTTATGCACTGACCAAAATCTCTCACTTGAAGTAAAGCAAACAACCGCATAGTGATGTGTAAGTAAACGTCCGCTGATAAAATATCTACACAGCAAAGAAGTCTCGTCGAATTTTGATGAGTAGTTCAGATTTATCGACACTTTAGTATTAGAGTACCAGATAATTGTGTTTTAAATTGAAAAGTATGTGTCCTTCGAAAGGTCGTGCTTGTGCGACATTAGGTTTCTGACTAATGCAGAATTATTGTGGATGCTTAGATGTCAAAAAAAAAAATTAACCAGACATTATTGATTTGTTTTAATTTTATTCCATTTTTATATTTTGCTTCTCTTTAGTTTTTCTCATCCAGGTATTTTCTAATAAGTTTATGCAATTTACATGCATATCTGTATATTTTGCTGGATTTTTCTAATTTTTGTTAGCTTATCAGCTAGTTTTCAGTAATGTAATTAAAAGGTCACTCACTTCGAAACACTCCTTCAAGGCAAACTTCTGGATCTGCCACTGAGTGAATCTGTCATTTATAGTGGATTTATTCCTAACTTATTGCTTCTTAACAAGTGATGTAACATCTTAATGAACAAATGAGCAGAAATATGCTGGTGGTGATGAATATAAATTAAGAAATAAAAATGTACTCTTATACCAATTTTAGGGATTTGATGTGTGTGAAAAGGGTAATGGGGATAGCACATTTATTAGGTACATATAGTTTAATTGTGCCTGGGAAGGGGGGGGGGGGTCTGAAGGAACTGCAGTGCCGTCCCCTCCCCAAATCTATTGCCAAATTTTTAACCTTAAACAATTATTAATTTTTATGACAAAATGTGTTAAGTGGTTTGTAGATTAAGATACTGCTGGAACTGCTTAAATAGTACAATTTTGCACTTTCGGGCTCAGGATTTTTCCAGGAGAGGAGCCGTGGATGTCCCACTTAGATTTTGCACACGGTTCAACCCTCCCCCACCTTCCTTCTGCCAAATACAGTCCAGTATAGTAATTACAATTGGAAAATAGTCTATCAATTACAGAAAATGACATTAATTTGGTTAAAAAATAACTGCCATTTTTATTGGAATCATTTGTAATCTTACAAGTATGTAGTGATAAACACGAGATATTCTGTTTGAACAAGTTAAAATCAGTGTCAGTTGGTTTTGAATCGCCGACAGCGAGTGTCATAAATACTATACATTATAGCACTGTGTACGCAATAGGAAGTAGGAGAGACATTACTGTAACATTTGCCTGGAGAAACTCAGGGATACCATGGAAGGTTAGAAACCCTCACCCTACTGAATTTGAGTTCATTGTTTTATAATTTCGCTTAATCTTTGTTTAATGTACCCAGTTTGTATGTCGTATTTAATGTCCAAGGACATCCAACATTTATAAGACACAGTTAGGTGTTGCTGTACTTTTAACATATTGGTTGGAGTTATACAAAAGGGAACCAACCTAGTCAACTGGAACAGACCTTTGAGGTCAAAGTTTTGTCTCTGTGTTCAATCCTTGTTTAGATGTATTTTCCTGGGCTCTTCGTTTTCCCCTTATGCTTTTCCTTAGTGTTGTTAACTCGTATAATTTTGTGAGTTGTTTTCTATTTGCATAATTGCATCCCTATAAACTTAACATCAAGTAATACAATCTGACACAATTTTTGAATCCCTACTTCATCTATTCTTCTGGAAGAATTTACCGAGGTACGAAGTAGAGGTTATAGGCTGAAGCATAGGCAGAAGTAGCAATCATAGGTCAAAAAGGATGAAAAGAGAATGTTAGTTGAGTAAGCACTGAAAGTAATGGTAGTGAACTACGGGAGGGTGTGCAAAAAAACTTGGGTAGCTTTTGGAGCATAGTTGCAGGATGCAGTGTAGATGTGGTACTTGTGGTGGTGGCATGGTTGGTTAATGAAGCATAAGGTAGTGAATAGCAGGCAACATAAGTTCACTATTTACAGAAGAGAGAGAATTGGAGATGGGCAGGGATTATGTGTTTGGAGGAAGAATAATAGGGGCTGTAAGATGGCTGAAGATCTAGTAATGATGGAGATGATAAGGTAGGAGCAGGAGTATCATAAAACTTGCAATGTATAGGCCTACAGATCAGGGTTAGCAGGTGGTTGAGCAGATTAAGGGGCTATGGTAGATGGGTACTTTACATGTCAGTTGGACATACTGGGTTTTCGGAAGATAATATTGACCAACTACATAACAACAATTCTTGTTAATGTTATTTGCCAACTATGCAAACAGATGTCTCAAAATGACAAGTTTTTCGAGCATCATTTCATCTGTGGCAGTTAAACGTTCAATATTACGGTGGCAGAAATCACACCCCAGATAGTTACGTGTCGTGCTGGAAACATTTTTGGTCATCCAGTTGGCAAATTTACTGTCTAATATTGTTTTGATTTGTTTGTATTTTGACTTACCTACAACCTACAATTTTTAACAAATGCAATTAGTGCTGGTTGATGTACCATGCCGTATTAAGGAAAGGGTTGATAAATTAAGGGGATCTGAACAAGTCATAGGTGCAGTGGGTGGAGGAATCAGAGGAAATAGGAAATATTTCATAAAACATTGTGTCACAGCTGGTAAATAGGGGTTTTGTGAAAGCAGTTGGTGGACAAGCAAGAAGGAACAGAGAAGGCACTGCGGTGGGTCACTGTTGGGTGTAGTGTTGGTTAGGCCCTATGATCGTTGATTAGGCCAGACATAGGCCTAATGCAACAGGGAATCTGGAAGTGTTGGAAAGTAGAATTCGGAGATTGAAAAAACGCAGTGGGAAATACATTTGTAAGGCTGTATGGGAGAGGAGACAAAAGAGGGGCAAAACATTTCCAAAAGAATGGGAAAACGTGGTTAATATTGACAGCCTGTGAAAATCGAGATTTTGAGGAGTTTTGCCCCGACTAAACTAACGAGAACAAAGTAAATGTTCTACAAAAAATGTAGGCCATTTGTTTCGGTTAAACATAAATATTGCGATTTTTTTACAGCTCTTGTTACCGTAACTGTTCTCTGCTGCTATATCTGAAGTTTCACTGTCTAGCAAGTCAGAAAGAATGCTACGATGCAAAATATAATGTTTGGTTTTGATTTGCTTGTAAACAAGTCGGCCATATTGATACCAGCCACGTCAAGCACTTGTTTGGTTACAATCCCAGCGACATATACTCCATCTGGACCCTTCTAATATCTTTGGTCGCCACACTCTAGTGGTGGCTGTGTGAACCTTTGCAGGTGACTAAGGTGGTACCAACTCTTGCCACCAAAAACACCCGCCCCAAGTTGTGTCTGTGTCCTGCAGAGTTCTCTGCTCAGTGTGATGTGTATACATATATCTTTGCTTTTTACGGCCGCCATATTTGATTTTGCTTGACTTTAAATTGTTTTATTTTACAGCCGCCACATTTAACTTTGTTAACCTTTAAATAACTGTCTTACTTTACAGCCGCCATACTTGATTTTTGTTCCAGTCTAATTTTCTTTATTGCTTTAATTTAAGGCCTTCAGCCCAGTATCAACTAAAGTAATTTATCACACACTGTTGTAGTGCTTCTCTGTATACTTCTGTTGTACTCTTGTGGTTGTGCTTGTCCTTTGTTAGTTCTTACTGTATCAGTGTACTTTAACCACCTGACTTTCAATCAGCACCAATTTATTAATTATTTAAACTAAACACTTTTACTCAACAATAATATTACAGTACTTTACATCTGCTTACTGCATTTATAATTCATACCTGCTAAAGTAATCTTACAGTATATTACTACAGTTATTAACTGTAATTATTTCTGAATTACAGCTAATTATTTAATTCTGACACTAGGGCCTTCAGACATATCAATTCAGTTTTAAATCAGTCTTATATTTCCTGAGGTGGTTAATCTTTGATTTGTGTCTTTGTGTTATCTGTTGGTCGAGCGCTCAGAGCATGCTGGTCTTCTCACCCCAGCACCTGTAGCAACTGTCTCTGTGCGCTAAATGCCAGGACATAATTAACTGACTTTCCTTCCCTTCTAGCTGTGACTTGTGGTGCCTGATGTTGGGTCCAGAAATCAGTCTACCTGACTGTGTCTCCTCCCTAATAAATTAAATTGTGTTTCTTTTCTGTGAGGTATCTCAAATTCGATAAAAGTAACTCATCTTTTTCTTGGCCAAAATGTGTGTATATATATATATATATATATATATATATATATATATATATATATATATATATATATATTCTTTCATACATACCACAAAGCAATCAATAAACATAAACAAAACTTCTCTTTCTTCTTTGTATCTGCCATAGACGACAGCAAAATGTTAAAGAGTCTCGTTTCGAACATACTCCCACCTTTTGATTGTGGGAAAACCAATCAAAACTTATGTGTCCAATGTCTAAGAAAACAGCTTTGAATCAGTTTTAGTCTTGTAAAAATCTAGACGGAGGTGTTACTACTCTTCCACTTCTGCTGACAGAGACATTCTGTTTTTCGGGAAGAGTCAGAGGTGAGGTTTTTTCTGTGACTTCTTGTGGACATGACACTTCCAAAGGAAAAATACGTTGAACAGGTCTTATAATTTCACCAGAAGAAGTTTTCACAAATACAACTCTAACTTTTCCATCTTTTCCAGAAAACAACTTTAACACCCTGGCCATTGGCCAGTCTAATCTTCTTTTTCCGTCGCTGCCAACGAGAACCACATCTCCTTTTATTTCCCTGAAGACTGCATGTCCTCCAGGTCGTTGGACAAGTTGGCTTAGGTACTCAGAACGGAATCTGTCCCTCAAATTATTACGTAGACGTTGCAGATAACAAAATCTTTTAGAGAGATTGCATTTATCCAATTGGTCTAAATCTGGCACTCCTGAAGCATGTATATCCTGTATAAACATTGCTGGTGTAAGAGGTATGAGGTCCGCAGGATCATCTGACATATAAGCAATAGGTCTCGAGTTGATTGTTGCTTCACAATCACACAATATACTCAAAACTTCCTCATACGTTAAAGATGCTTTTCCTAGGGTGCGACGCAATAACTTCTTTATCATTTGCACCATGCGCTCCCACCAACCACCCCACCAGGCAGCAGTAGGAGGATTACTAAGAAGGAAACTATTTGTGCTAAGAGAGACAACCAATTCTAAGTGTACAGCTCTGTATACAGCGCATGTAAAAAGAACAATCCAAGATTTAGAACCATCTCTTAGGATTAGAGGTCCTGCAAGGTCAACACCGATGACTTCAAATGCTAAAGCATCCCTAACTCGGTCCTCAGGCAATGCGACAGGGGCACCACATGTCCCTCTTGCATTTTACACACTTCTGCACGGTGTTACGAATAGTCCGTCTTCCTTTCAGAATCCAGAACTTTTCTCGCAAGTTGGACAGAAGTGTGTTAACACCTGCATGTGCCATTTTGTGGTGCTCGTCAAGAATCATATGCTTAGTTATCTGGTGATCATTAGGCAAAATCATTGGACATCTGAAATCTTCGTCTTTACGCGAATTAATTTTTGTATTAACTCGCAAAATACTTTCATTGTCCTCAAAATAACACAATGATTTTAAATCTTTCATCTTGTTCTTTTTGAACACTTCCTTTTGAACCATCTTTACGAGAGTCCTCTGTATCTTATTTGTTAACAGTTCTCCTGCAAACCTTTCTTCTGGCTTCTTGCAAGCATTGTGTCTAAATCTCAAGATCCAAGCTATCAATCTTAATACTCTCTTGTAACTGGAAAAGTAGGCCAGGTACCATGTTTCTTCCAATGTGGACATGAGAACAGGCAAATCCTTATTTCTCTCTTTGTTCACAATATCTTCTTCGGCATGACATTTAAAATTTGGCCACTCATTTTCAGACGAATTCAGCCAATCAGGAACCTTCCACCATTTTTATTCTATTAAAGTATCGATCGTGCATCCTCGTGATGGAAGATCAGCAGGATTTAGTCTCCCTGGAATGTGATGCCATTCATCTGAATTTGTTGCTGATCTTATTTCCTTTATTCGGTTTGAAACAAACACCCTCCATGTTTCATTATTTTTGATCCAGCAGAGGGCAGTAGAAGAGTCAGTCCAGTAGTATCCTGGAACATCCCAAAATTCTATACTTTCTCTCACAGACTTTGTAAGACGAACACCTATTAAACAGGCCAATAACTCCAACCTAGGAACAGTTATTTCCTTCAGAGGAGCAACTCTTGATTTTGCTTGTTGCAGTTGAACATGAGCCAAATCTACTCCTTCTTGCTCACTTCTAATGTATACCACTGCTGCGTAGGATGCCTGACTTAGCATCACAGAATGTGTGTAGACTACGTTTAATGATTTTTTCCGGTGGTGAAATAAATCTTGGAATTTTCACATTCGACAATTTGGTTAAGTTTTTTACCCATTTTACAAATTTAGATTTCAGATCTTCTGAAACTTCTGCATCCCAGCTTATTTTTCTTTTCCAGCTCTCTTGCAGCATAAGTTTTGGTGTCAATGTAACAGGACAGGTGAAACCAATAGGGTCAAACACAGTTTGTGTTACTGAAAGAATGGTCCTCCTAGTTATGGGTCTCTCAGAAAGATTTGTATCACCAACATTGCAATAAAGTAAATCTTTCTTGTTATCCCAGGATAACCCAAGTACCATTGAATGTTCGTTGCTGGTGTCATCTGGTAGTAGTTCAGTGTGTTCCCAACCTCTTAGCTCAAATTTTGCCACAGACATCAGTTGGGATGCAATATCGACGAAATCATTCATCTTATCTTTATTATCCACTGAAGTAACACAATTGTCCACGTAAAAGGATTTCATCAATTGCATTGCGATTGGCCTAACTTCAGTTGTGCTGTTTTCTAGGTGTAGATTGATTACAGATCCCAGGATAAATGGACTGCAGTTCACGCCGAACACAACACAGCAGTGTCGATAAACTTGTATTTTTGTGTGCTCAGAGTCTGCCCACCACAAAAATCTCAAGTAATCACGATCTCTTTTACACACAGAAATTTGTAAGAAAGCTTTCTTAATATCAGCTCTCACTCCTATGCTTTTTTCTCGAAATCTCATCAGTACAGTTGAAATCAATTCCAGCAAGTTAGGACCCTTGGCCACACAATCATTAAGTGATAAAAATCCTTTCTTTTTACAAGAAGCATCAAAAACAGGTCTGACCTTTGTTGTGGAATTAGTCTTAAATACTCCTCTGTGTGGCAAATAGTGACCAGAATTTTTCCATTCTGCCTCTGGAACTTCCTCAATTATATTTTCTTCTAACCAGGTCCTAAAAACATCATCATACTCTTGATACCTACCTTCAGACACAAGTTTTGGGGTTAGGGATGTTAACCTTTTCCCAGCAACCTCTTTATTTTCACAATGATTTGCTTTATTTTCTAGCCAAGGGAGAGCAATTTCGTACATACCCTCATTACTTACAATTACAGTTTCTTTGAAGTGTTCATACACTGCAACATCTATTTCATCTTTCGTTTTTTCTCACAAGGATCTCTGATTCCTATAATCTCTAGATTCCATAGATCCTGTAGGTTCTGACTATTCACTAGCAGACAGGTCACGAGGTTAGCACTTCTTTCTTAACCAGTAGTGCTACCCATGAGAACCCACCCAAGAAGTGTCTCCATTGCAGTTAGTCCATTTTGTATTTGATAAGTTTTCCCTGTAAATAATTTCCCTGAAACATCTGCACCAATCAATAAATCAATGGCAGGTTGTCCTTCACCAAAATCACTTAGCCAAATTCCTTTTTTTCTCAATTTTTCAATAATATTTATACATTTGATTCGAGGAATGGAACCACAGATTTCTGACTGATCGAATACTTGTATGTTGCATGATCTATCTCCCTTTAAGTCGGTGAGTGTCACATTATAACATCGATGTTCTTCCTTAGCTGATTTAGCTCCTCCAAATAAGACTTAAACCAAAGATTCCGTATTAATTGGTTTACAACCAATATCTTCTGCAGTTCGCTTCAGGATATACGAACGTTGTGAACCACTGTCAATCAGAGCTCTCACAATCTTACTTTTCCCATTAGCTTGAAGTTTGACACAGAGTTTGTAGCAACACTTCTTGTGAAATATTCTGACTGGTCACAGTACTCGTAGGTATATTATCTTCCTCCATAATCATTTCATGTGGTTTTTTCTCAGAATCATCTTTGTTAATTGGCAATTCAGTACACATTATCGTCTGGTGACGTTTACCACAAACTATGCATCTCACATTTGACTTACATTCTTTAGAACGGTGCCCAATTTTCAAACATACAAAACATAATTTGTTTTTGATTAAGGCCTCCTTCTTTCTGCTGAGTGGTAACTTTTGAGCACGAAAGCAATCTTTACTCTCGTGCGATTTTTCACAGAAAACATAGTTTTTGTACATTTTATCAGGTTTTTCTCCAGAGAACAAATTGTTTGCATTAGGTGTAGGTAGTTCACTAGACTGTTTGGTCTTCACTTTGTTGACACGAACTTCTGTAATGTTGAAACCAATTCTAGCTAGAGGAATTCTTTTATCTTCTACTTCACTCCTCAAAAATGTTAGCAACTGTTGTAATTTGTTACTATAGTTACTAGTGTTAGAGCCTACATCGTTAGAAGCAACAAAAGTATGACTTGTTGAACATCTCAGCCAGGTTCTCAAAATGTCTTCAGGGATACATGATTCTACCAGTGGGAACAACATGGCAGCATACTTATCTTGTGTCATACCAATTGACTCTAAAGCCCTTAAGCTGATCATATAAATGTGACTCAAAATTTTTTTGAATGGTGTTAACAATTGTTATCACTAGTCCTAACAGTTCTCACATAGTATTCGACAAGCAACTCTTCTCTGCCGAATCGTAAACTCAAACTGTCAATCGCTTTATCATAGTTTGCTGCTGTTGGAGGGAAACTGTTTACAATCTCACGAGCTCTGGTGCCAGGAATTGTGGCTTGGATCAAGCAGGCATTTATTTATTTATCTTCAGGTTCTATATCTACATTTTCATGTATTCTTCTGAATTGAATCCAGAAACCAAGCCAGTCTTTTAATTCTCCTCCGAATTTCTTCAATTCAATTTTCGGCAATTTTAATTTCTTCTTACGAGAAGTTGGAGATAAACACATAGAACTATTTTCCTTACCATCAGAAACATTTTTTTGTAACCTTTCACTATAGAATGCTTCAACCTTTAATTTAGCATTAATCATTTGGTCTCTATAAACTTCAATGGCATTGTACTCGGCTTCATACAATTTACCTTCCTCGTCATCGTCATTTAACATATAATTTAAAACTTGTTCGTCCAACCCAGACATCTCTTGCGATAACCTTTGTAGTTTCTCGACCAAGAATTAAATTCTTTCCGCATTAGGTTCAGGTTCGCTCAATAATTCACACAAATTATTGAACGTTTTAGTTAAAAGACATTCTTATGGGTTTTTGCTGCTTTGCAAGACTTTCCATTGTTTTACAATGTATGCACTTACCTTTCAATCAGAATATAACTCACAGCAATCACGTCGGGGTCACCATTAAATGTCGGGTCCAGAAATCAGTCTACCTGGCTGTGTCTCCTCCCTAATAAATTAAATTGTGTTTCTTTTCTTTGAGCTATCTCAAATTCGATAAAAGTAATTCAACATCTTTTCCTTGGCCAAAATTTATATATATATATATATATATATATATATATATATATATATATATATATATATATGTGTGTGTATATATTTATTCTTTCATACATACCACAAAGCAATCAATAAACATACACAAAACTTCTCTTTTTTCTTTGTATCTGCCATAGACGAGAGCAAAATGTTAGAGAGTCTCGTTTCCAACACCTGAACCGCACATGTAGTCGCACGTGCCGTGACATGCTCTAGTAGCCACCTCACGAGCTTGTTTGAGGCTGCTTGGGAGACGAGTTTCTGACTTAAGTTATTTAATTCGGCCCGTTGCTACACCTCAGATCTTGACTTGTGCCCTGGTCTTTGACTAGTTGCACCCAACGGACTTGGAAGATATAGTGTGATATTTATTGGCATTTTAACTTGATTAGCACTCAAGTACATTTCTATTTCTTAGAATTTATTTTACAGAGTTCTATCTTCACATTTTTTTCTACATGTGCTGCTGTGCGGCTGTAAGTGTCCTTTGTGTGTGTCCGTTTTGGCGAGTGTGTTTTAGTGTTGTATGATGCCTGTGAGGCCCAACTTTGTGCCGTTGCCATTCCTTGAGGAATGTGTGCGTTCGGAGGGGGAGGTTCTTGTCGGTCTTCCGACGCGTGGCCAACTTCGCTGCTCACGTGCGCAAAAAGCACGACTCCGAGGGACATCGGTACCGGTGCGAGGTGTGTCGGCCGCATGGAGTGCTGAGGACCCAGAGGGCTGCACACTTTCAGTTCGAGACTGTCCACCCAGGCCAGCGGATAGAGTCGGTGCCGTCCGCTGTGGAGAACAGGGGAAAATCGTGGGAAGGGAAGAAGAGGAGGATGACAAGACGCGAACCATGGAGGGTGTCGCTGTGGTGCTGGACTGAGAAGAAGGGAACTTTGCCGCTGCTGGGGTCCTGGGCGTGCCAGAGCTGCCGCCGACGGTGCTGGCGTGCCCTCTCTGCAGAGCTCTCAGCCATGGTACGTGGCGCGTATACGGGCGATTTACCTCGTGGCCTGACTTGTGGTAGAACGTAAAGAACTACCACACTGCTGACACAACTGCAGCCAGCTTGACTGCATGTTCTGTGCCACCACTTTCAGGATGAACCACAGGTATCCACTTCGTCGTGCTCAGAACCACGTAAAAGACGCGCATCCGAGGTAGACACGCCAGGTGGAAGAAGGCAGGGCAAAAGAAGCTGCGTGCACCTTGCTAGTTCTGATGCTACAGGAGCGCGTGCTCCTGGAGGTTGAGGATGGCGAAGTAGACCCCATGCTGGTGCTTCTCTCCCTGTCGCCGCTCCCACCATCCAGGTGGCCGGTGCTCGCGACTCCGACACCAGCCACCTCCCAGGATCAAGAAGACGTCACCTGGCCATGTTTGCATGAGCCCGCACCAAAGGTGTGGAGGGAGGTGCAAAATAAATGCCACATGGAGACTGTCGTGTCGGTGTTGCTGGTACCAGGGTCCGAGAGTCCTGGCGAAGAACCGGGGCCCACATCACTAGACGCGCCACCCACCCACATCCAGTTCCTGCATCTGCCTTCGGAGGCCATGACGCAGACAGACGAACCAGAACCACAAGATGTGGAGCTGCGCAAAAGCCAGGAGGTGGGGACCCAGACAGAGATGACGGGGAACCCCACGTGCAGGAGGCTGCTGACAACGGGGAGCAGGCAGAAGCACAGGAGTTGGTGGAGCCGACTGCCGGTGTGGCCGAGGATTGGGTGCGGCCCCCTATGGCCATGGCCCAAGCTGCTGACAGAAGGCGTGGAGCTGCCCATCCCAGACACCCCTGAGTTCGAGGATGTCGCCAGAAAGGTGCCCGACCACGGGCGCGTCACCAGAGGCAGCTCGACGGAGAGGACTGCCACCCTGCCCTGGGCCCACCAGACATCGCAGACGACCACCTGTCTGTGTCCGAGGGGGACGACGATGAGGATCCAGTCGACGAGGCGCCCCACCCGACCACCAACCAACTCGAGTGGTTGCATCGCCTGGGGTATCGTAGGTACTTTGTGGTTTGGGCAGTTCGAGTCTGTGGCCTTGTGTTCTCCTCCACACAGGCAGCAGGATTGACCAGCTGTTGACTTGCAGTCCCTGGACCAATGTCTTCCGGTACACTTGAAGCAAGTGATGGCTCGTGTGCACTTGAGGGAGGAATGACAGAGGTCGCCTATGGCCATGGCCCAAGCTGCTGACAGAAAGCGTGGAGCTGCCTATCCCAGACACCTCTGAGGTCGAGGATGTCGCCAGAAAGGTGCCTGACCACGGGCGCGTCACCAGAGGCAGCTCGACGGAGAGGACTGCCACCCTGCCCTGGGCCCACCAGACATCGCGGACGACCACCTGCCTGTGTCCGAGAGGGACGACGATGAGGATCCAGTCGACGAGGCGCCCCACCCGACCACCAACCAACTCGAGTGGTTGCATCGCCTGGGGTGTCGTAGGTACTTTGTGGTTTGGGCAGTTCGGGTCTGTGGCCTTGTGTTCTCCTCCACACAGGCAGCAGGATGGAGTGGCTGTTGACTTGCAGTCCCTGGACCAATGTCTTCCGGTACACTTGAAGCAAGTGATGGCTCGTGTGCACTTGAGGGAGGAATGACAGAGGTCTTGACAACGATAACACTGTGGGATGCGATTGAAACCATGATAGCGCTCCATCTTGACGGCCCAGCAGCTGATGGAGGGTAAGTGTAGGAAGGAGTCGGCCGCTCCGAGCTTTTGTTTGGTAATCAGGAAAGATGATGTGGCAGCTTTTGATGATGAGCGGAGTTTCGTGACTGTGCCGACAGGGAGTTATATTTCATTCAGTTCGAGATGTCTGCTGTTGTGTGCAGGGAACTGTGTTTAATAACTACCCTGTCGACTCTTTCCTCGGGTAAATGGATGTTTAAGGTGATAATCCTAGTTGGTGAAAGCATTGTGACAGATAATCGTGATCTTCAGATGTGGTGGTGTAGAATGATGTGCGATCCCAGATTGTAGTCATGGTGAGAGGTCCTTTCAGTTCATTCTGAAGAAGCTTAGCGTTGAGAAACGGCTTGTTCTCTACTGTGATGAGGCAGGTGATTGGTGGCAACTTTGATGGTTTGGAATTTTGTAGAGATGGTTGTGCAGGAAAGTGGTGAGATGTGGTTGAAGGATTGGTGGTGGTGTTAGGTTTTGCGATATTTCTTTTCCTACTTTCTGTGGATGGGGTGGGAGAGGCCGATCAAGATGAGAGGGTGTCCAGGTCGGAATGTGCGAGTGAGTTGAGTTCAGTAAATCTGTTGCGGAGGGGTAGCCCAGGTGGTGTAGGGTCGGTTTTCGCCTTCTTTGTTGTCTTTTTGTAAAGGACGAAGCCTTCGAGTTCCATGGGATTTGAGTTTGTGGGTGGTGGTGGTGTAGGTGGTGTTTGTTGAGGGGCGTTGTTGATGTTGACGATTGGAAAGATATGTTGGTGATGTGATGATTATGTAGGGTTGTAGCAGTGAACTTTCAGGTCTTCTCTCTAATGTCTTGATTCTCTGGCGACATCTTCAACAACAATCGCATTCCAATGTGTAGTGTTGATGTTAAGAGTGACTGAGGTGGGTATTCTTGAAGATGTTATACTTGATTTGGAGGTTTTTAATGATCTGTTGATGTTCTTGCGAGTTGTTGACAATTTGTTGAAAGTTGTTGAGAATTTGGTGAGGTGAAGATAATGTGTTGAGGTTCACAGAAGATTATGGCAGGACAGTGTGGTGATGCTGGTTCTGTTCTGGCAGGAAATCGGAGTTGTTGACATTTTGTTGAGGGTTGGTGAGTTGAATTTCTGGTTATGATAAGAGGTGTTGAAGCTCGTGTTCAGTGCCATAATATTCCATGGAAGAATTTCGTTGGTTTTCCTAAAATAGCTGGTTGTTGAGGACTTTTTGAGAGTTGTTGAGGGTGATTTGATGTTCTGGAGTTTGATGTTGAACTTCTGGCATGGGTTCTGACGATTTATTGTGATTGGCAAACGATTCGGAGGTGTTTTGTTGATTTTTCTGACTGGAGATGAATTTTGTTGACTTGTTGAGATGTTGATTAGGCGTTGAGTGACTTCTTGGTAGTGTTAAGATGACTGGAGGTCATAATGTTGTGCTCTGATTAATTAGCGATGTTCTGATTGGGTTGAGTTCAGGATCTGGTAATTTGTTGAGTTGTTGAGGTGTCATGATCGGGATTTGCGAACATAGCCTCTTTGACTATCTTGTGTTCAAGATGGTGGTGGTGTCACAGTCAGTTGTCAAGTCAAACTGTTTTGCTGGTGGTTTTGCATGTTTGACAATGTTAGGTGATGATGAAGATGGAGGTTGGGGTGCGGGTTTGATTCCAGCAGTGCCTCCAACACCACTGAGCACGGTCCCAGGTGGGAAGGTCCCCCTCCCCCCTTAACCATCCCCAGGCAGTGAAGGAAGGTGGCAGGCCTGATGTCTCTCTTGTTTGTGCAGTTCGGGCGGGTGATTCTCCTTGTCTGATGTAGATCTTCACTCCTGTGTGTGTATCTCTATGGAGTTGGCTGTCAGCCTCCTCTCCGCTCAGGTTTGGAGTCATAGGAATAGGGTTCATCGCAAACCCTGCCCTCGTCCGCCCCAATAAGCAAGGAGTGTTCGCCATACACTATGTTTAGCACTAACTTATTGCTCTATGGAGGAAAACAACTGCTGCTCGTAATTTCCAAGGCATCAACTAGATGGATCTGCTCTCATTAACTGTAAATACGTGCACACTGCATGTATAACCTGAAAGAGAATATTGGTGATTATTGGCCGGCTTGACATTTTTGGGTGTATCTAACAACTAAGCTGCAGGTCTTAGACGATAGACAGAAAAACGATAACGATTAACTGCCACCACATGCTATATACACCCATTAAACTACCCTGGACAACTTCCCGCCCCGCCATGTCCTACCTGTGCCGGAACGTCTACCGCCAAAATGCATGCTACTTACCTACTCACGTATGTAATTACTGTCCTTCAGCTAACCTTCCTATGACTGACCAATTCCCTTCTAGCCATGTCGCGTACCGTGCACCGTAGAAAAAGGCAGCTAACTACATGGTTGGCATTCCTCACGACCCACCACAGCACTGTACGTGTAATCCACTCCCCCAGACTGACTCCTACCACGTGCGACTAACTTCTCCGATTATTTGCAAGCAGATTTAAGAATAATACACTTCGATATTAGCCGACAGGCCGTGAAAGCACTTGGCCCCAGGCGGCACAGGTCCGAGGACATAGCCTTCATTTGTGAACGCTGCATTAAAGTGGGAATGGAGACGGGTCTCTGGGATCAGGCACTATGTGGAGTCCCCTAAGAGGATCCTCTGTATTGCTTTTTTAGGATTCTCTCTATAGAGGCATTGTATGGCTGAAGCAGACTCCCCATCGAAGCCTTCTCCAGGTTCCACCCGTCTGTTCAAAGCAGGGTTGTCACCACCAGGGCCATGTCCAGGATTTGCATTGTGGGGGGGGGGCTAGATTTTCGGCATATTCCATTCTTGGGGGTGCATGTACCGCACCCTCAAGTGGTGGTTGTTCATGTGCAGGGACCCTGTTGTCATGGGTCACATGTGGAGTGTGTGCCATTCTGCCACCCCTTCTCCTGCCACCACGTCCCCTCCTATCATGTGGCCTACGGTGAGGGCTCCCGCACGCTGTCGCCTTATTTCCATCTGGTGTCTCAGCATGCAGTTGGCCTGGTGGGACTGGCATATCTGGCATTGGTGTACATGGGCAGATGAAAGGGTCAGTACATATGTATGGTGGTTCATCAGTGTAGGTGGTATTCGCACTCCAGTGACACCAGGCGCCAGGGTGCTATTGCTGCCTGAGGAGCATCTGTGTGGTGCTGGGATCGGGTGAGTCAACAAATGAACATGGCCTGTTCATGATGTTCAGATGTTGGTATTGGGGGCACCTGCCTGAATTACTGTGATGGGAGTGGTAGAATCTCATCGAGGTCTTCAGTGAGATAAGTAACAGCCTGAATTCTATGGTTGTTTGCTGGTCTTCATGGCACTGGTCGTATCGTGTTTGCTGGTTCTGGTGTAGGTGACATTTTGCTGTGTGGAAAGTGTCATCGTCTGTTCTGATTTGTTGCACTTGGTGTCATTGGTATTATGCACCCGTGCTTCTACCACAATTATTGTGTGGGTGGGTAATGGTGACTCTGGTGACAGTAGGGGTACCCCCTCCTTTCCAGGAACCATGTGTGCCACGGTGTTGCTAGCCCAAGCAGTGCTGTCCACAGAGTTTATCTGTGGTTGCGAAGCTCTGTTTTTTTTCAGGGTTAGGTGAGCCATCATCATTAGTTGGGGCCACCACCAGGCCACTGGTAGATTTTCCCAGTATACTTCGCTTGAAACGAAAGGGTCTAGATGGACCAGGAAGCGGTGGTGGTCTTGGTGGTTCCGACAGAGTGACACCTGTACTCACAAGTGCTTGATGTGCACCAGCAAGAGCACCAGGCACCTCTTGGCACATTGGTGCTGTGGCCAGTGTCCCCAAGGGTGTCAAAGTGGCTCGGGATGTGTTCAGCAAGTTCATATTTGCTGAGGGCATCAGTTCAGATGGTGTAGAAGATCCCTCATTATCGGCCAGCCCCTCCAATGGAGGGAGGGTGCCAGGGCGCAGCCTCTGGCTGTAGTTTCGTGGTGGGCGGCCGCCTTTTATTTGTGGGCGTTGCCATGGGTTCAGGGGAACTCTGTGGCGACCCAGTTTGGTGACCATTCCTCCAGAGTTGCCCCTTCGGACATGGTGTACTTGTTTCATTGGAGCACTCTTCATCGTCCGCATCGTCCGAGTCAAGTTCTGTGCCCTCGCCCTCAGTGTCCGACTGACTAGTCAGACGAGGAGATTTCTTCTCTGTGAGAGCACATAGTCACATGAAGCTGTGTACGCTTCATTGTGTCGAAGGCTACCTGGCAGTGCCTGCATGGGAATCGCACCCGCAGATTTTTATTCTCTTCATGGTATTTCCGCATATGTTAGTGGAATTCAGGCCAAGTTTTGAAGACGCCAGTGGTCCGATGGGCACCTTTTCGTCCCTCAGGACAAGTGAGGCAGTGGATTCATCGTCTCACTGGGACTGGCACTAGTAGAGTGCGGACACCCATCTGCTGTGCAAGGCAAGGTTGGGAGTAACCTAACCTATTCGCTGCTTGTATATCTGTCCCCCTTCTCAGGCTGGCAGGCTTTATTGTGGGCATTAACTGTTCTTCCCTAATGATTGTGCCAACAGGGAATGCTTAGGTGTTGCACTCCTTGCTGATTGTGGACCTGAGGTCTGTCTGTCAGGTGTGGTAGTTGACAGTTGGCGCAGTTGTTGTTGGGAGATGCCTGTTCGTTGCCGTTTTGGTGTATGTGGCAGGGCCAGCTGCTGACATGAATAATTTTGTGACCTCGTGTACGGCCCTGAAGTGTACTTGTGCTGTCCTAGTTATGTGCAAATCTCTGTGGGTGGGGGGTCACAGATCTGGCACTGCAGCGTTACCCAGGATGTCGAGTGGGCAGTGCTAATGTGAAGGGAGAGGCGATGCCAATCCATAAACTGTGCTCTTAGCTGCGGCGGACATGAGGGGCACTTGATAGGTGCCGTGCTTGGCAGAGGAATTGAGGACTTAACCTTCAAAAAGGGGCTAAGCACCATTTTCGACAAAAATGTGGTAGGTACATAGAAAGGTGCCAAAATATTAGGTCAAAGCCATACCTAATTTGCTATCTCCTAGTGATATTCGTGTGCCCCGTACATCAACACACTTGGATGGTTGGAGTAACATCAACACATTACAGTCCATTGAAAAAAATATATATTGATGTTCATAAGTGTTTTGTATTAATTAGTGCTCGATTGATCCTATTTACCACTTTGCTATTGAATAAAATATGTGAACGCATTTTGATAATTCCTTGTTCATTTGTTTGCCGCAATATACTGTTTTCATCATTACCTCGAAACTTACAGTTTGGCACACAGCCCCTTATGAATGTTAAGTCCTCAATTGTTACTTGTTGCATTTCCATGCCTGATATGTGCCACACTAGTGGTTTTCTTGGGCGACCAGAATACACCGCCTTGAGTAGTGTCCACTTCAGGGGGGAACTCTACGTTGACAACCTATATGTGTGTCTTCCTTAGCATACAGCCCTGAGAGCGGGAGCTCTCAAAGTGTGCAGGCTATAGGCGCGGCTCCGGTCGAGGGAAGAAGCAGTCCTCCCCCTCCCCCCTAGCAGGCGGCCAGGCAGGTATGTGGGGTGGGGAGTCCGGAGCAGTATGTAACCGCATTTAATGTCTCCATCACCAATGCATCCTTAGCTCAGTCGATTAGAGCATGTGTCATAGTTACTCAGGGGGGGCATTCAGGCTGTTTTCAGGCTATTGGCTATCATTCATGATGTCACAGTGAGGACACACGCCCGGCGCGCCACGCGCACTGCACTAAAGCACTGGTGCAACTTCTAATTTAAATCGCTTATTTTGAGATCAAAATATGAACAAACTTCATCTAAATTTTACCATCAGTCCTACATAACATGACACTTCCTACGGACATTTTATATTTAACGGAAGTGCCCTAGTTGATCTGTAAAAATTGCAATTTCTCAATTGGTATTTCTCTCAAAAACGTTCTGAAACAGTTTGTTAAAAACCGTTCTCAGTACATGTGTTTCAAGATAAATGAAATTTCTAAACGACTGACGTTGGAAGTAAATATTACATTATAATATTCTGCAAACAAATCCCCTCTAAGTTCAATAATCTTCTGTAGGCAGGGTGATATGTTTTAGAAGTTCTGCTGTGCTGCGCGTCGCGACATAAATACACGCCAAGTTATTCCAGCGAAAAGATACCATGCTGTCGCACGTACTTGACTACTGCTGCGAAATATGCTCTCTTTGAAAATAATAATAGTAATATCAATTTTTTTGTAAAGATTTTATTTTTTATACTACGCCTATCAATATGACAGTGTATTGTGAAAGTACATTTTACATTTCCATTAATTGTGTTAATTGTGGGTATTGTTAGTGAACTGAAAGTTTTCTGTTATGTGTAAACATAAAGAGAATATTATTTGGGTCTTCACAAGTGGCTTAATTGTGCGCATTATTGTTGAATTGTCATGAACATAGGAAAACGTAATTGTAGAAAATTTGATTTAAGTATTAACATTTAAACAACGACGAACTTGCTCAATTATACGAGATGTTTAATTGAGCTCTGTAAAATATAATCTAAAAATCACAAACAAATGTACATGAAATGATAAAAGTATTTCAGTAGAAGTAAATATTCCCCATATTTAGTCCAAAGGCATTGTGGTATAGTTTCGCAACACAATACCAAAATTATTATAAAATTAAAAATTCATGTAAAAGTTGTCATAGACAAGCATGTAACCCAAAATTTTCTCTAAATATACAGACCTGCTAACAGAAACGAACCACTAATTTACGTGAATCGGTTCACTGAATAAAAAACTACATACGGAATTTAACTAAGTACATTCATAGTGCAAAACTGTCTTTCATTACAGGCATTGTCTTTGAGTGTGTCTGTAAAAATCGCCCATGTTTAGGGAAAGTTACATAAATATAACTGGTAGACGTAAGTAAATTGGTATATTAAGAGAGGTTTCTTTGTTTTTTGTAGCAGTTTTCGGAAATAATTATGATAGTTATTTTTAACAGTAGCGAGGTATGAAATAGGCCTACATGTTACGTACATTGCCGCTTAACTAAATATATGCAAAATCAGAAAAAAAACACATACATAGCTATTCTTTACATAACAAACTAGCTGTAAAGGTGGGGTAGTACCTTCCAATTCGAAAAAAAAAAAAAAACTATTTTTCCCCTTTCTTTCTGTAATTTAGAATCACTGGGTTAAAAATTGAAGAGTGTAGTTCCAAAACTCGCTAAGTCCATTTTTGGCTAAAATGAGTTAACTACACAGCGACACAGTTAAAGTGTTTGTCCATCTTTTTAAAAAGCATTTAACATGAAAACTAGCCGAGTCCCTGTATTGCAGGATACAGAAAACTGTAGTACTTTTCAAAACTTGCTCAGTCCTTTGCACTGTCTTCATGAAAACTTGCTAAGTCCATACAATCACATGAAAACTTGCTCAGTCCATAGAAACTCATGAAAACTTGCTCAGTCCATACAAACCCATGAAGACATGCTCAGTTCATAAACACGGATGAAGACTTGCTCAGTCATGATAAA
>PNEQ01133818.1:0-29644 GCA_003012365.1 Medauroidea extradentata
CAACGCAGTTTCATCTGCATTGTACACCTGTTCGGGAGATAGTTTTTCGTCAGACACTAGCTGCAGGAATTCCATAACAAACTTATCAGCTGCTTCGGTGTCTGCCGAAAGTTTCTCGCCACTGAGTGTATACAGAGAAATGCCGTGTCTTGTTTTAAATTTGTGTAGCCATCCTAATGAAAAATCACACTCATAATCATGTTTAAGACCTCTGTGAAAAATTTTAGCCTGTTCAGTAAGTATTGGCCCAGAAATGCTAAGTCCTTCACTTCTCCTTTGCTGGAACCATTTCATTAAAGCAGCATTAAGTTCACAACTTTTACTTGTACGAAGGGTTTTACGAATCTCCATGCCTGCTTTTGTTTCACTTTCTACGTAAAACTTGCACAGCTGGTCTTTTTGCTTCTTAATGTCATAAACTGTAGAAACTCCTACACCGTACGTCGTACACATAGACTTCACAGAACTTCCGGCATCCAGATTTTTCAACATGTCCATTTTTTCTTGAATCGTAAGAACTTTTTTTTGCCGTTTAGCGGTAGTATAACTAGAAGGCGGTAACTTATGTTTACTTAACATTTTGATAAATCACAGCACAACTTTGCGGTCACGAGCCAACACAGAAACAACTCGTTAGCTATGCCGTGCATAGCGTGAACTGACGCGTCAGATAACACTGCGTGAGCGTGCGCATGTCTGGCGAGCAAGTACAGTCGGGTGTGCACAAAAATAACCTGACGCGCCCGGGAATTAACAATTTTTTAAATCGTCGGAAAAATTGTTCCGGATAACAGGAGTTCCGGTTGTTAGAATTACGGATAAGGGGTGTTCTACTGTATTTACAATACTCTTTCACGCATCTTTCTTTTTCTAGAAACTATTTATTCCATATACTGTAATGTATTGTATTTTTTTGTGAAATGACATTACCGTAAATATTGGAACATCTATTTTCGTAACACATACAATATTCATGTTATGTACCTAACTGATACCAGTCATTGGTACCATCTAAATAAATTCCTCATATAAATTATGTAGTTTGGTTATTACTGAACATAAATTTTACACCTTAGAAACACCTCCAAAAATATGCAAATTTGAGAAAATAATACAGTACTTTTAATGATTTGAAAATGTGCTAATTGCTGTTACGGATTTGCAAAATATATTCTGTATTTTTCAAGTTCGTTCAACTGATGGTGTCATATTGTTGTACCAAGGTGATGTAAGAGAAGTGCCTATGAATTTCCAAACATTATATTGTTCAGTGAACAGTAATGGCAACTGCTAGTATATTATCACTAAATCCTTGTTGGTAAACAATATGTAAAAAGTTAAACATACTTTTCGAACAGCAGAAAAGTTCCAATTTACACCGTCATGTTTTATAAAGCCAGGTATAAAATATATTATATTACGAAACCTAAAAGCTTAAATGGGCACATGGTGAAAGTTGATTAAAAAATAGAAAATTATGCTACAGAAGTGAAAGATAAAGCAAATATGATATGCATCCACTACAGAATCTATGAAATCACTTTAAAAGTAACTCAGTTTTAAAGCATAACAATTCCAGATTTATATTTTGCGTGAGCATAAAAAGTTTTTTTGTACAAATGCAAGTTACTGTTGATTGCAAACCAAAAAACCAAAGATCAAACCATTAGACAGTATAATACAAAAGATCTACAACTTAACAGCAATCATATCAATATATCTCGTGCTTTTATTATGAATAAAAACAAAGGGAAGTGCCACGGTTTTTTTAAAACACTTTCAAAACTAATGCATAAATTAATAAGAGAAAAGAAATACAAGAGAGAAAAATACTTACCTCAATTCAACTTTCACCACCGACCCAAAGCTTTACAGTTTCCTATTTTGTAGACCAATTAAAATAACAAAATGTTCAGAAGGACAATTTATTTAAAGTACACAGTAGGGAAATAAAGTTAAAGGCTTGTTTCACCAATAAAATTAGTTTTATAATTCAATGATGTTGAGACAACTGTACTATCTCAGACAATTTTAAATGTTTATTTATTTCTACATAAAAATTTTATATATATGTTTAGATATTCATAAAAAATGTATAGTACATATTTTTAAGACACATTTTATTTTGGCCACATGATATTTATTCATTTATTAATCAGTTGTATGGAATTTTAAGTGACTATTTAGTCAATTTATTCATATTTTTTATGTTGTAATTCTGTCTAATATATATATATATATATATATTTTTTTTTTTTGCTGGTATTCAAAATTTACAGTATACCACATACTGAAATCTGTAAGAATGTTCTGGGTTGCTGAGGTTTGCTTCTCTTTCTGCCTACTGAGTGGCATGTGACAATAGCTTATGACAACACGGGATGAGGACGGGAGACTCGAGTACCAAATGTGATTATAATTATACGGACTGGCAGACTGGCATAGAGGAGAGACATGTGCATCGCACAGTACTGGCTGTGAGATTGGATTATTACCAAGACCCGCTAGTTATAATAGGGGCAGCGTACATAAAGTATAATACATGGATCACATATATATTCACTGAACCATTAGTTAATATCAGAAATCAGCTTGTTGGTATTTGGGAGAAGTGACCGTGCCTGTCATTAATAGTAATGAAGTATAGCAATTGTAGTTATGCAGGATGAATTGTTGTATTGCATCTGTGATACAGTAGCCCTTGGCGATAACAGTTTGTGAACCAACGACTAGTTTTTCCGAGACATCTACATGTCGAACCAGAGCGTATGGACACAAATTTAAGGAATATTTTGCATGTCATGAAAGGATGTAAGACATCGCCAAGAAAGTACAGAGTTTTACTAACAGTACGCCATCTTCGATAAATAAGGTATGCGCCGGCAAGGAAGTTGTTTGTGCCTGTCTTGGGACACAGGTAAATTGCATGGCGACCTGTGTTGGACATTACCTCATACTTTCCACAAATAAAATAATAGGGTCACTGCTTAAAGTCCTATTGAAAAACACTGTCTACGAAAACACTGCACGCTAGTTTAGTACTCTTCACTTAGATACGAAGCGGTGTTGAACACACACACTGGAGTCGACTTATCACCCTCCCCGTTTTCTTGCTTCAAACAGGAAAAAAACTTGATCCAACTAACTTTTAAAGGTTAGGGACAGTTGATGTGCCATGTTCAATATGTAGTATATCTTAATGTCGAACCTAGTACACATTTGTTGTGTGTGTGGAACTATAAAGTGCAGCGGTACAAGAGAAAAATAAGGCTTTTAGAATGTTACAACCTCTGGCTAATGTGGCAGCTGGAGAGTGAGTAACCAGTCAATAAATAACTACTGAGTACACAGAAAAACATAAGTAAAAGTTAAAGTGTTGCAAACACATAAAACACATACATAATGTGTTCAAAACTGCACAAAACCATCTTACTTGCTGGAGGAGGGAGAATATAAGTAGGCAACACATCACACTTTTCTCAGGTAATGAAATAAATGTACGTCAGCTGCTTTTCACGCACCTCAACAAAATTAAAAAAAAAAAAAAAAAAAAAAAAACCCTACATAATGCCTTATAAGGATGCATAAATGCAAAAATTTAGACATCTGTATTCAGAATTAAATACGTACAAAATTATAGTCAAACCTTTTATCTCGAATGGCCTAATTATCACAGTTCATTACCAAAATAGTTTGTCAGTTTTTATAATTTTCTGAATGTCATGGTACTACAATTATTTTACTGGGTAAAGTGTTTTCAAACATCTGAGTTAGGATTCTGTACAGTTGACACACCCCTTAAAATGCTTGAGATATATTTGCCTCGCCCCATATTTTATAAATGTTTGTGCTCAAGGGGTCACTTAAAATCCTTTATTGTGAACTATTTTGCCGTAAAAACGTAAAACTAAAGGTTGGACATACTTATATTTACAGTTTTTGCATGTGTATATTTACACCCGCCACTGATGAATGTAAACAAACCACAGACACTAAGCTAACCACGCCAGGCGAAGAATTATGAACTTTGGAAAAAGGAAATATGTATACTAATTATTGTAAACGTAATAATGTTAATCTTGTGTATTTATCTAGTGCTTTGTATATATTCTTTTGGCAACACAGACATTTTCACGGCCTTGCGGGAAAGTTTTAGTGGATGAACGTATCATTGGACGAGTAGTAGGAGATTTGTGGGTGTTGGAGTGGCCCGCCTGCAAGCAAGCAGACGGCCTCCCCTCCAAGGGTGGCTATTTTCACCACCCACTAATGGAACTCAAGTCCTCCTTATCTAGCCAGATCACCGGTCTAGGGCTCGGGACTTCTACCCGAGCAAAGTCTAGGCACCTCCCCCATCCTCAAAAGGGTTGCTGCCTCAGAAGGAAACCGAAACCCGCCCTCCTGTCTATTCACCTACCTACCGTGGGTTGCTGCCTGAGAAAGAAACCGAAACCTGCCGCTCTCTTATAACCCTTGAGTTGCTGCCTGAGAAGGAAGCCGAAACCCGCTCATATTTCCCTCATTCAGGTTGCTGCCTAAGAAGGAAGCCGAAGCCTGAGTCCACCTTCTCCTGTGCCTTAACTTGTTCGAGGAGCTGTTGAGACGTGCCCAAGCTGTGCAGGCAGTAATAAGGAAACGCACCCTAACACGAGTAATTTAGCCGCCACGTGGCATGTATCTACTTCCGCTGGAAGCTAATCTGTAAGAAGTTTCAGGGCTACGAAGCAAACGACCACATGGTCAAGTAAAAAAAGTGTGAGCATTGTTGTATAAACCAGTGACAATCAGTATTGTAAATCTGTAAAGTGAAAGTGTAAATAATAGTGATTTGTGAATTGTATTTCTTGAGACACAATATAAAATAGTTCAAGTGAATTTTCCTCGCATCATTACTAATTAATTTCAAATAACTCATGTCAGATACTGAGTATTTAGTGATCGACATTTCCCAGGAGGAAAGGAAATTAATTGAGGGCTGTAAAGCTTAAGTAGCTGCAAAATGCAGGCAGGCGGTAGCCTCTAGTGTAGCTAGCATACCTGTAGGAATAATTCCGCCGCCACAGAAAACTTTAGGTAAGACACCCTCGCTCCCTGAACATTGCCGACGATACAGAGGACTGAGAAAGAGCCCTCGAGGAGGCAAAAGGACAACTTCAGTCATATACTCAGAGAGGTACGACGAATGCTCCAACCTTTGATAAGCCCTATTATGATCCCCAAGTAACCTGCACCCTTACCCCATCCCAGGGTACAGAAACTAAAGAGGGAAGCCGACCAGGAGCCTAAGCGCATCTCGGAGCGCAAATGCCACCTCCTGCAGGAGTTATTTTAAGGTGAGTGGTTATCATCCCCTCCCCCTCATAAAAAGAGAGAATTTGCACACCCTGCTGTTTGAGATTGTGTTGTGTTACCTGAGGAAACCCCTCTCCTCGGGACACTTACTAATCCCTCCTCCCCTCCCCTTCAGAGAAACCTATCATGCTCGCTAGCCCAGACACTCAGCACCCCTGAAGGAAGATTTAAACTCTCCCCTTACCAGCAGAGCACGGCACATTAAGTCAAACTACAAGGGAGCTTGACAACATAGCTGAGTACTGTCTTGCTGAGCCAAACACTGTATTTTCCCATGTACCACCCGCTCCTATTGTTACGTGCATCAACACTTTGCCCATATTAAAAAATTTAGAACTGTGTTTATTAATCTGGTAAACATAATCTATACACACTGAAAGTACTGCAAATGCTGGTATTAATAATGATTTTTTGTTCTGTTTTTGTAAATCATTACCATAGTTAATTAAACACATTTTCGTAATTTGGCTAGAAAGAAAGTGCATTGAGTATTTGATCCAAAATAATAAATGGAAACATAAATTGAATAATAAAGTTAAAAATTTTGATGTAATTTACTAATGGTCATTTTAACATAATGCCATTGTTAACATTTTCCCATTGTGTTTGGTCCCTTTTAATCAGAATGAGCTGTAACCAATAATTAGACAGAACTACCTACAAACCCCTCCCAGAAGACCCCACGAACAAGTTCTCCAACCAGATAAAACAGTTTCTCTCATCACAGAGTCCTCTCCAAGGTCTCTCTGGTGACTCCATCAAACTGTTCATCTCAGAAAATCCCTCCACACCTGTACTGTACCTTCTGCCCAAAATTCACAAACCTCAAAGACCACATCCAGGACGCCTCATAGTGTCGGGCATTGGTAGCCCCACTGAGAGAATCTCGGCCCTTGTGGACACACACCTCCAGCCCTGGGTACAGAAGTCACCATCTCACATCAAAGACACTGACCACTTTCTAGAACGCCTCTCAAAATCCCTCAAGAAGCCTACATGGTAACCATAGATGTCACTGCTTTATACACCAACATCATCTATGCTTCTGGACTGTCCGCTATCGAACGCTACTTGAACAGAAGACCTCCGAACAGCAAACCTACCACCGCTTTCCTTGTCGAACTGGCCAGACTCACGCTCACCAACAATCATTTCAGATTTTTCAACAACCACTTTCTGCAGATCAAGGGCACAGCAATGGGCATCCGAATGGCCCCTTCCTATGCCAATCTTTTCATGGGAAAGCTTGAAGAAAACTTCCTCGCTCACCAACCAATCCAGCCTCACTGCTGGATGAGATTCATAGATGATATCTTCATGATCTGGACCTCCACAGAAAACTGCCTCACTGACTTCCTGAATAGCCTCAACTCAACCAGTCCACTCAAGTTTACATGGTCATACTCAAAAACACATGCCATATTTCTGAATGTTGAACTAACACTCCACAATGGTACCATCAACACCTCTGTCCACACCAAATCTACCAACAACCTACAGTATCTGCACTTCGAAAGCTACCACCCTTACAATATGAAAAAGTCACTACCTTACAGCCTTGCCACAAGGGTAAAACGCATGTGCTCCACCGAGAATGACCTAAACAAACAGTGTGACCAGATAGCCAAAGCTTTCATAAGCAGAGGTTACCCCAAACCAATTGTTCACAAACAGATCCAACGTGCCGTCACAAACACAGACATACAAACCAAAACCACCAATTCAGACATCCCCCTGGTTGTTCCTTACCATGAAGGTTTAAATAAACTCAAGACTATACTGAACTCTGGACACAAAATCCTGGCTGCCTCACCACAGACACAAGACTTGTTTTCAAGGCCCTCCAGATTGGTTTTCAAACGACCACCCAACCTCTGCAACAAACTAGTCTGTCCGAAACTCTCACCAACTGCAACCTCCAGCAAAACAGTTAACCCCACAGGCTCCTATTCCTGTAACAGTTCTCGCTGTGGTTACTGTACCATTAATCAGCCATCTACCCACTTCAACAGCAGACTGACAAACCACACATATCCCATCCAAGGTAGCTACAACTGTGCTACAACAAACCTTATATACCAGCTCCAAGGTAAACACTGTACATAGAGTACATAGGCCTAACCACCAACACTCTAAGACAGAGAATGAATGGGCACAGAGATGACACAAAGCAAGTCCTAGCTGGGTGAAACATTTGCCCACAAGAAAAGCCAGTCGCAGCTCATGCAGTTTCCCACAACAAAGACTTTGATTCCTGCTACAGCACCAGAATTCTGAAATCACTGCCTTCTTCTTGCAATAGTTCAGAACTCAGATGCTGGGAACTGACCCACCAATTTATCACGCTCAATGTCAGATAACTCACTTTTCCTCCCCTCTATTCATTGCAAGCCATCACAACCAGACCTACATTACTGCCCCATGTTTGAATTTCCCGCTGTGCTTAGTTCGCCTTCCGGCAGCTAGGCTTACAGGTAACAGAGCACACACTGCTGCTGGACTGCAGTGTGCCATGTCTTGCTGCCCGAGGAAGCCAGTTTGATACTGGCGAAACGTCGCGACCGAACTTCCGGGGAAAAATGTGTGTCGTCCCTTCGTGTGTGTGTACCTATTTACAAGTATCAACTATAAGTACTTGTACTTCTGTCTGTTACATTACTTTGTTAGCCTAGTGGCCTATTTCCCGCCATTCTTAATTTATTTAATTAACTTTTTGTTGTAATTTGTCTAGTTTTTGAGTTTTGGAATTTCGCTGGATACGAAAAGTTTCCATGTCAGCAAAGAGAAGTTCTATTTTGGGCAGTGAGTCACCTACTGGTTGGAGCGCTGTCTGAGAAGGAAGCATCTGGGCTGCAGAGCGTTAGGTCTAGCCATGGTAAGCATGCCATTTTAGTTTCCTTTACACGTATTGCTCTGTGAACTATTTTATGCAGGGCTAGCAATTTTGTACCTGATTTAATAATAATTAATATTTCATTAAAGTTGGAGTAAAATTTGTACATGTGTGTTCTTTAGTAACTTTGCTGTAAGAAGTTAAGCATCTGTAAGTGTAACTGTATGACTTTCGGTAAAGTTGGATTGCAAAGTATCACTCTGCACAGTAGGTACATTACCCAGGGTGTTCGCCTCTCGATGAATAGTCTGGGAGAGATGGCAGGGTAGAGCTGCAGTAAAAAACGTGTATGAGACAGATGGCAAGTCAAGGCGAGACCTAGGGGGCATATTCGCAGATTAAGGGGCACTAGTAAGATCCATATCATTCTGAACTGCTTAAAACATAAATGTAAAAGGTGATGGTAGCTAAAGCCTAGGGAGAAGAACAACGTAGAATGCCTCAGTAGTAACTTGTACTTTTAATTTTGTTTAACTTTAAATCGTCTTGCTGTGTCTCAGTTGCATAAGCATTCAACCCTAAGTGCATTACTGGGCCTAGTAGTGACTGAACTTCAGTGTGAACACACTAGAAGAACAACAGGCACCTACCCAATAGCAATTTTTTTTATAAATTATGTTGTTACATGATGCAAAAATTCAATTTACAATTGGTTAACAAATTTAACTGAGTTCAACTCTGTTTTTATCTTTAAAAGGATGACTGTCTTAATAAGAGGCGGGAGAAATACCTTTAAAAAAGTAAAAAATTAATTAATTAATTAATTGAGAAATATGTTGAAGTGCTATTTTAATCTGTCAAATTGCTACCAAATAGTTAGTTAATAGTTTCCTCATTCATCACCAAAGCTATCCAGGTACTGTAAGACAGTCCACAAGCCGTACCTAGGGGCTTATTTTTTTCTTACTGTGCACATATTGTGAACGTTATTATTATTATTTGAAGTCTGATTATAACTTGAGTAACCACGCTAATTTTGCTTATAGTTATTTCATTTCAGTTATTTGGCTGAGGTGTTTTAGTAACTTTGTAATATTTGGGGTAGTGACATTGTTGAGTCAAGCCACATGCCAGGTGTACTCACCCATTTCTAGCAAAAGTTATTTTTAGCCCCAGTGTTTGTCCATTGCAAGCCCTACTGTTGGTGATGTAAGTTAGAGAACGACAGAAAACTTGGTAGGCAGGTTAACGTGGCCCAATAGTCTGTACACATTTAAACTTACAAGTTTCCTATTTATAACATTTGTTTTAAAATTTGTGTCAATATTATTTTATTTTTGACGTGTTAGAAAATGTAATGCATTTTGTACTATAACTCTACAAGTATTTTAGTTCAAATTAATGTGATTTGTGCCAGTACAGCAGGTGTTCACCAGGGGCGCTGCACTGAGAGAGAACTAGCTTGGCTTGGCATGGATCGTCACTGTGATTTTGTGGCCTAGTGGTAATTGAGGTGCTTGGTGGATCCAGGCAGCGGACTGTTTGGGGGCAAACATGCCACAATATTGTGTGAGGTCTTAGGCTCAGTTGTGCAAGGTGATCAAAAACTTATTGGACTGTTTAATAATGAGTATATTTGTTTGCACCTGCCAGTCAAAGATGTTTTAGTGGTCGTGAGTTTTGTTATTGATGGGTGGATGAGGACATAGTGGATTCCAGATGTAATGCCGACCTTGTAATTCACTGTAGCTCCACAGCTGGTTCTCTCCCGGGAGTGATACTTTTAAAATTGGTTCCAACCAACATGTAAATTTAGTATGTTTGGTTTGTCACAGTTGTCATTTGTCAATGTGTCTACTTTCTGTTCCGACATTTGTTTGAAACTGTACCAAAAACATAACATTTCCCCAAGACAATAAAACTTGTTCGGCCAGACGACAAACTTTTTACTCCATTGAAATAGCTGGGACAACCTTGAAACTTACCTATCAGCATGGAAAAATTATATTCACTTCAGAGAGGAGCTTCATCAAGTTGGGGCACGTCACAGCACAACTAAAGCAGTGTCAACAACTTTGCTTACCCTATATGAGTCACCAGAGTCTTGCAGCAAGTTGGAGCAGGTAACATTTTTGTACTTAATTTCCATTGCTTGTTAAATGCAATTCATAAAAAGTGATAGAAAAAAATTTGAATACTATTTTTATCACTGGTTACAAATTGATTTTTAATGCATAAACCAATTTAGTAAAAAAAAATTTAAGAACATGTACATTAAATTGGTTCTACAAGCAAACAATTTTTTACTACACACTAAAACAAATACTGTGAATTAAAAAAATCAAGTATTTGTACATTGAGGGTATAGTGAAATCTTAAACATATTTTATTAGTACAATATTTCCATTGTAATACATCCTTCCAGCAGTTTGTAACACATGATAAATTCAACAGCCTGGAAGGCTGTACGTTTATTGAATGAAAACCTTGATTTCTGTTTACGATTCCGCACTCCAACTATTCAATTTGGTAATTTGGTTGCTGAGGAAAAAAAATGTGCAGGTTGTACATGGGTAAATACGTTATTCGTGGACCCCGTGAGTTAGGATTACAGACTTTAAGTCATGCTAATAGGCAGTTGTGATTCATGCTTGAAGAGTGTTGTACTCTCCTAAGTGTTTGTGAAGCATGTGAGTTATCATGCTTTACTTCCTGTTGTAATTACTGTAGTATGTAGTCATTACATGTCTATAAATAAATAAGCCATTTAGCCAAAAATCACGTCCAAAGTCATCGACAGGATTTCCAGGCAACTATGCAAACAAGTTTTTGGGGCCCCTGTCCTACCATCCCACATCCAAAATCCCCTTTCCCCTCCAGTTACAAATTATACATTTCCAAATAAACTGCCAGAATTCAAGACTAATGGGACAAACATTGTTAATGGGGGATAAACTATTTATTTCTTCTAATACCATATTTACTTGTGTATAATGCACACTTTTATTCCAAAACAACTGATAAAAATTCAGGGGTGCGTGCTATACACGGAAAATAAAAAAACTATGTGGAAAAAAGGCCTGCGGGATGGCCTGGGTGTGAAGGGTGGAGGGGGGAGGGGGGACGAAAGTAGGCGGAGTTGTAGTCGTAAACTGAGGGGTGTCAAGAGTGGGAGGCACAGATGTTCTCACCGCCTGGTTCCTCCATCATTACTCCTCTTCTTTATCTCGACCCTCACACCTGCTGTAACAAATGTTGTTAGAAGCCTAATTTTTTTGTTTGTCCTCATCCATGTTTCTGGTCAAAGTGTTTCTTAGTGCTTCTGTCGTCTAGGCACATTTCCTCATATGGGGGGGGGGGGGAAGCGATAGGCACATCACAGCAAGAGGGAGGGATTAGGCTGGCTGGCAGTCAGGCAGCCAGCAATAGACCTTGGAAGGCTATTTATAGATGACAGCTGACAAGGGACGAAAGCCACACTTCACCCCCACCGCCAAACACCCTGCTCCCCACCACCCTCTCTGCTGGCACACTCTAGCTAGTGTGAATGTTACCTTTCATCTTTTTTTCTTTGTTGTAAGCCACTTTCCTTCAATCCCCCCTTGGCACCATAAGTCAATGCCTCCCTCATGCTTCTTCACCATTTTCTACTCCCTTGTTTTTTCTTTACATGCTAGAAGGTACATAATTTTTTTTCCCTGAAACTTGTAAGAATCGTGGTGCACACTATACACGAGGGCACACTATACACAAGTATATACTGTAATATATCTGACCAGTGCCCTACTCCTATGCATTTGCTCAACCCATGGCCACCCCACCACCTTCTCAACAGCCCTGGTCACATCAGATGTGCAAAGTGATTGAGAAGGGTAACATTACCTGGGCAGGAAATGTTAGGTACTGTTGAAGACATTCCTATTCCAGAAATGCAAGTGCCCCTGTTCTTTCCAACCTACAAAATTTACTTTAAAAGAAATTTACAAATAAAAGAATTACTTAACTGCTGTAAACCAAACCTTTAAGAAGTGTGTTTGAGTACAACAATGCAACCTTATTAAAATTCTATTTTTTTTTATCAAGTTTTGCTAGTCTTTCACAGATAAATATTTCATATTCATTGGTGAAACCAGCCCAAAATAATTATACATACGTAGTGGAGTTAAAATAACGGCTCTGAGTAGAAACTAGTAATAGACAAGACATACGTAATGTGTAAGAAAAATGTGGTCCAGAAAATAGGAACAGTAACCATTATTATAGTATGTGTGACACACAACAGAATTAAAAGTAATTCATCACAGTAAAAAAACATAGAAAAATTAAGCCTAATTATGTACAAAAATTTGTAAATGTATCTTACCCACACCAGTAACTGACTTTGCTGATAATGTGTTCAGAATAGAAACAATAACGCTAACTGAATTTCAGAATGAATAGAGGAAACTGCTTGGCCGTGCCAGTTCCCTGGCTAAGGGAGACAGCTGAGACTGAACAGTACCACAGCTTACACAGAGCAAAGTCCATCTTCCTGACGGGGGAGCTTTGCAACACCTCTTCTTTCCCAGAGATGTCGAAAGAGGCAGAAGTAGGAGATGCCAATGGCAGGGACATGCTACGATCGGACCTGTCAAAACAATAGTGACCACTTGCTTAATAAGATAGCACTGTCATCAGAAATATAGCACACTTACTTCACCATGTCACAACACTACCCTCACATTATTTCTATTCACAGTCACTGCCTCATATCTTTACTTAATTTTTGGGGCCTTAGTTGCTGTAATGGCTAGAGCACTTTCTTCCAACCAAGGCAATCAGGGTTTTATTCCCAATGGAGTCGGTCCCCGGATTTTTGCACATTGGAATCGTGCCAAATGATGCTGCTGGTTGGCGGGTTTTCTTGGGGATCTCTCGTCTCACCCGCCCCCTCATTTTCGGCTCTGCTCCATACTCACATTATGTCAGCCCTCACTAGCACTAAAGACCTAGATGTTAAGCGCTGTCTAAAATCTATCCACTACTTCATTCTTATTTCATATAAGTCTATCAATATTCTTACACACACTATACACTTGCACACTGCATGGTAGACTATTCAGATGTGTCTGCTGCTCTCAACTTCAACTGATGTACTGTACTATAACGTTAATACCCTGCACTAAGTATAAATTTACGTTTTAAATAATTTTATCAGCGCTAACCAAGTATACATATCAAGAACACCAATACAAATTGATATATCAAGCCAATACATCCAACATATGGCACTGAAACACTAAACTTCAAAACAGATAGAATAAGGGGGAAAAAAATATGAATTGGCAATTCTGTCCATTTGTGAGATTACACTTTGCTGGTTTTATCAATTTCAACACACAAAAAATTTTGAGATAGCTATGTCACACGTGCATGAGAACCATTTTTATTTCCATTCTTGAGACAATCAACTGTTTACTACTGCATTCTAACTTATAATGACTCAGAGCACAACTACCAATTGTTGTGATACCGTTGAATGAGTTTGCTTCATTGCTTATAGATCAGAAAAGATGAGCTGTTAAAAAAAAGTTGTTCACGTAATAAAATTTGCTATTTTCATTATTCAGTACTGCGAGTAAACTGTAAACATGTCTATGAACAGCCAATTGTGTTGGCATAACAAATGTTTCCTCAAAATCAACCACAGTTCGTAATTTGCATTTAGTTTTTTAAACGGTGGTAATTATAAATAAAGTTTTGTATATAACATTCTTCATATTCATAAATAAAAACTCTAACAATATTGTTGACTTGTTTCAGTTAAAAAAGTGGTTAGGTTTGGACTCTTCAGATACGTTAATATCAACCAATATTACACATTTGATATCTAAATCAATTGAGCACTAATTTCTAATTGACGAGGTATACAGTTCTATCTTGTCCCATTCTCCTAATGCAGCAATTGTCTTCAAGATTTTTTAGGCTCGTGCCAAGTTATGTCAAAACCATACACCTAAGTATACAATGTACACGGTCATGATTTAAGTAATTTATTAGACACAAATGATACCTCCCTTCATGTTCCTTTGCGGACATATGCTAGTTTATTTGGGTTTCTTGGTGACTAAATAAAAATGTACACCAATATGTTTTATGGGTGCCAAGCATGTCAACCCTATAGCCCTTCTGGCGCAGTTTGTTCTCTGCACTAACTGCACCCCTGCACCAGTGAACTAACCACCATCCTGCATTCTGCAGCACCATCAGGGTGCACAAGACCACTGCAGCACATACCCAAGCCCGCTACAAGAAAACCAATCACACACTGTCATCCTCGATATCTGCTAATTCCCACCCAAACTGCTTCTTGTGCCTAGCTTGTAAGTCCATAAGAGAGTGGAGTGGTGTACCATCGCTCTCTGCACCTGAATCTCCATTTGTAGCTGACCACCAATTTGAATTGCAATAGTTTAATTTAAATTTCCCCAACACCAACAGTTATTTTAGTGCTCAGAGCTTAACTCCCTTCCCCCTTTTCGAATCCACATTCAGGGATTTTTTTTTTCCTTCCCACTATCAGTGGACTGGTTCCAATTTTTAGCAGTGTCACTATCTGGAAAAGTTTAGGTCGAAATCTAGATAACCCCCTTTGGCCTTCAGTGTTCATGTGTTTTATACTATAAGACTTCTTGTAGTCCGATTCCGTGCAATAAGGTAAGTGGTCGTTCTAATGTCCCGCCTCCACACTTCCTCGTCTTGAGGTGACGTCACATGGCCAGCATGAAACAGGAAGCGGCCCGGTAACTGGAGATGGCCCAACACATGAAAAGATAGCTGGGTGATATCAGGGTACAAGGGCTTATTTCCATGATTAGCTCACTGCCCTTCCACTGGGGGAGTACTATGTTAAGCCGGACAACCAGACAGTCTCTGGATCAGTTCTGGATCGGTCCAATGGTCGACATCACCTCTCGGAAATTTAGGACTTGGCTTAGTTGATCTGGTGTACAGTAATAGAAAGCCAGATAATGTAATCGTACGTAAAGTGGTTGTAGCTGTGTGTAGTGTTTGAACCCGGGGTCAAGAGAGCTTATGGGGACCACTTACCTTGGTGCACGATGCATTAAAAGTCCCCAAGGGTGTAAGGGTCTACAGAGACCCAAAGGCAGGTAGTCCGCGAACATCTGCAGGTCAGTTGGCACAAGTGCGACAAGGAAGGAGACAGAGATAAGTGACAAGGGTAGCAAAGTGTTGCTTTGTGTGGGTAATAAACCAGACTGTTACCACCTACTCCGGTCTTTCACTATACAGTGGCCAAACTCATCCCTTCTATTTGTGGTACGCCCTGGAATGTCCAATCATCTACACCTGCCCTAGAGCGTCTAGTTCGCCCTGCAGACCACCACTGTTGCACAACATCCTAGGATGACTTCCATTTACAGTCAAGAGGCTGACTGACCATCCTTTGTGTCACAGCACCAGACACTGGATGAGAAGCGGAGGACAGCCCAGCTGGAGAGACAAATGATTGGTGAGTTGGCAGCTGCCCGTTTTGTCCCTTTCACACAGCTGGGTGAGGAGTTTAACCAGAGAGGGCTGGCCCCAGCATATCCAGCGCCCGCACCAGCATATCACCCAGCGCCATAATAAGACCTCCGAAAGAGACTTCAAAGAGATTTCGCTCCTCCCCATGAGCTATCTGATGAAAGGAAGGTAGTAAAGGAAGTGATGATGTGTATAGTACTTGATGTGTCCCAATGTGTTAGGTGTTGGTAGGTAAGATTATAGAGTGTGAAAAATGCATATCCCTAGAAGATCTTTATAAGCAAGAGCACATAGGATTATGTGGTGCAACCACTTACCCGGGGACTACAAATGAATGGTGTTGGTCAAAAAAATTAACTGTTCCTGATCAGGCAGTTAAATTAATGTGTCGCCACTTCACTTCACGTCCCACTTCACTTCACGTCCCACTTCACTTCACGTCCCACTTCACTTCACGTCCCACTTCACTTCACGTCCCACTTCACTTCACGTCCCACTTCACTTCACGTCCCACTTCACTTCACGTCCCACAAAGTTAATACGGCTAACCGCTTTCGTCATAACTTTTTCCAATCTTGTAACTTTGTAGTTTGTACCCAGATAGGCCATTTGGTTATTTTTTTTACCGTGAAAATTTTTACTGATTATGGCATAACCTACAACGAAAAGTAGCTTTCAGTCCTTACGATCAAGTTTACTTTTTACTTCTGAATATTTCTCACGTAGATTTATTATTTAGGTTTACATTTTAAATGATAAAAGCAATTAGTCTCAGTTCAATTCATTAAGCACTCACAAAAAAAACAAACAAAATCTCAACACTTGCATTAGGATGCAAACAAATTAAGTTAGGTTATCCAACAATAACACGTCATAAAACAAGTTATGTGGCTGGCACCCAAAGTTTTAATAGACTTGAAGTGTTCACCCAAAGATTTCTTGTCTGTAAAAATCTGATTTCTGTACTGAAATTAGATTTTAATAGTAATACGACTAAGACGTAACCCACTAAGATTTGAAACTAGGCACACTACATTATAGCAAAAGCATTCTGTTTCTTGCACCTACTTTTATCAACATTTCCTTTATCTTTAAATAAGTAAATATAACTGAAAAGGGGACTATCACTGCCCCTTTACCGGCTAAAGCACCTTGAGGCTTCACATCCCCTCGCCAACGCTCGCCTGCCTGTTTCCCCTTTTCCATCACCACTATTGACCGCTATGACTTCCCGACTGCACAACACACTCAGTCAGCCATCTTGTAACGCTCGACAACTAGCTCCAACTGACCACTCCCTGAGCAGACACTCTGACTTACACTACAAAGTGGCAGCGTGATGCAACTGGATCCACAATACACCGAAAAGCAACAAGTAAAAGGTTAAAGCCATTAAAATTGGCATAACATTGCCACTTATATATGTAATGTATGTTTTTCCACACAACAAACAGAAAACACCATTTATTTATTTAACTGGAGGAGGACACTTTGAAGCCAGATGGACAACTAGGTCCGCAGCGCAATACTTTCGTCAGTGCCCAGTTGCACATGACACACGGCACTACCATCCACAACGTAACAAACAATAAGCATGCTGACCAGGCTATTTGCCTGCACGCTCCTTGAACATGCCTTCTAAAGCCTGAACTTTGACATGCCAGTGATTCACATCCAAAAGGGAAAAAAAAGTAAACCATAGCCAAAATGATATTTCAAAAGTAGCAAACAAGACAAAATACAAGAAAACGTTACTTAGACAAAATGCTTAAAATTTCATTCTGATTAAAATGAGTCCAAACAAGATAGGAAACAAACAAAACTGAATAGTAAAAATAACTACAATACTTTCAAACATTCATTAGCAGTTAAATTTTAATTTCTAAAATTGTTATTGTAATTTTGCGACTAGCATCCCCTATTAGGTATTATGTTTGATCCCGCAGCACAAATCCTTAAGGGGCATTGATCCCTACCACGTTGGATTTATCTGTTTCTTCTCGATAACTTTTGTTCCAGTCGATGTATCAAAAATGTTGTCATGACAAGGCATAGATACAAACTTAATCGATTTTCTGTGATTGCTGGAACCATAATATAGTCATTATTTTTCAACGGGAAACAGTTGAAAAGGAAAAATTGCTTTATTTACGGGAGCAACTACAGAGGCCGCAACATTAACAGAAACAATGCCATATGGATTCCAAAAAGTGAATGAAACAATAAACTATGCCATGTCAGCGTAAAAAAAGTAAAACAATGTGTCTATTCCCTGATTTATAAGAAAAATCGTAAAACCGATCTGACAGGGAGCAATCCCCCTTAACACACCACACATATGATCAACTTGGAACATACTATTAAAGTTAAAAAAAAATAATCAATACAAATACCTATTTCTATCAATGATTAATTAGAATTTAAAGAATTAAAATTATAGCATGATATAAAAAATTGATGGGGCTTAGGTAGTTATTCAGACAACAACCCTTGGTAGAAGAGGCTGGCAAACTTGGGTGGCTGTTCAGACTATAACCCTGGAGGGAAGAGGCTGGCAGACTTGGGTGGCTATTCAGACCACAACCATGGATAGGAGAGGAAAGAGCTGGCTTGGGTGGCTATTCAGACCACAAACATAGGTAGAAAAAACTGGCCAGCTTAGGTTTGAAAACGTAAGTGCAGCTATTACTATTTTTTTTTAATGCAATGACAACATGCTTGCTTGTTCCGAGTGTGATAATAAGTACCAGGGGCGGAAAAGTTTGCGTGCACATATTTTGAAGTGTCATCCATCAAAATTAGAAGAACTGTTACCCAGTTAACGAAATGATAGTTATCACAAGTGCAAATTTTGTAACAAAAAATTTGTGCACGTTTCTAGCCTTCGGCGTCACTCTCAAGAGCATGAACTTGACAGTACCGAAATAGATTTCAAAGATGCATGCATTATATGTAATTTTTCATCACCTACCATGAAATTCCTTACTGAACACTACATGACTGTACATGATATTAATTTTTAATCACAAGATAAAGAATTCTAGTCACTTACTAAATTTTCTTCTTGCAAAGAATCTTTTGAAAAAGACACTTGTTCATTGTTAGTTAGAGCCTGACCATTTGATGAAGGATGATATGGCGCTACTTTAATTAGTCTGATACCATTGTTGTTGGCAAAGATGGTGAATGCAGTGGAATTAAATGCTGTGCCATTGTCACTAATGATCACATCTGGAATACCATGGGTAGCAAATAGAGTTCTCAATGCTGTAATTACGCCTCTAGCATCAGTGGAAGCCACTGACAGAATCTCGAGCCATTTAGAATAAGAGTCTACTACTATCAGGAATATCTGACTCTGAATAGACCCAGCAAAGTCGACATGTAGGCGTGCCCACGGTTGCCTGGTCCACTCCCACAGATGATTTGGAACTTTTGGTGGTGCATGGCGTGAAGCTTGGCAAATCTCGCATTACTGAACCATTTCTTCCATGTCATTATCAAACCCAGGCCACCACACACAGCTGTGTGCTAAAGCCTTCGTCCGTACTATTTCTTGGTGGCAGGCATGCAGTGTTCGTAAAATGTGATCATGGGCCTCTGCTGGAATAACTTCCCTGGTCCCCCACAACAAACATTCTCAATGTAGTGACAATTCATGCTGTCTCCTCACAAAAGGCTGGAATACCTCCCCTAGATCCTCACTTGGCCAACCCCTCCCCACCCATAAGCAAACTCTAGCCAGCAAAGGATCCTTCTTGGTCATGTCAGCAATTTGGTGTGCCAACATAGGAGGGGTGTCTAATGCTTCCAGAAGTAAAACTTTGCTGGGTGCTGGCACCTCTGTCTTTGGGGTGGATCTTGGAAGGCGACTAAGGCCATCTGCATTTGCAATAATCGATCCTGGCTGGTATCATAATACACAATCATATCCAAATAGCATCACACTCCAACGGGGCATTCTGGTGGGTGAGATAATGTTTGGAGTAACCTTGTCTGTAGTAAAGAGCCCTAATATGGGTTTATAATCTGTGCGTATCTGAAATGGCCATCCGTACACGTAGTTGTGAAACTTCTTGACCCCAGCAATTATACTTATTGTCATTTGCTGATAGCTTTTTGTGACCGGGGTAGCAGGTGAAACTAGTGATCTCACTTTTGGCCCACACACGCTGAGTAATAAAACACGCTTCTTCTCTTCGCCCATGACATCATTTGTTTGCAAATAAAATTCCAAACACTCTGCATATGCACCCACCCTTGCAGATTCGCCACCTTCAATTCTTCGATACTGCCTATCAAAGAAGCCATGTTGTGATGATGCGAATGACTCATCCCATCCTCACCGCCAGTTGTTGTGTTCGTTATTTGTAAGTACAATTAGCTACGAGACTCACGATGACATTACTGCAACATTGACTCTATCATTGTAAAGGTCTACAGTCACTATACACATACAAGAACTCATGCATCACATCACTCGGTCCATGGCTGCCTCACACTGTCCGCCAACACCATATCTCTACACTACAGCTATGTAACTCTTTCAATATCCCATGGTTGCCAACTGTCCACATGTGTCTTGGCTTTTGTCTAGGGAGCAAGAAAGTGGTAGTTTGTCTCGGGAACACAAAAGTGGTCATTTGTCTCGGGAGCACAAAAGTAGTCGTTTGTCCTGAGAGCACAAACATGGTCATTTGTGTCGGGAGCATAAAAGTGGTTCTTTGTCTCGGGAGCAATAAAAGTGGTTCTTCGAAGCTTCAAACTACCCTCGAAGCAATTACTCGGCAGCTTAATATTCTATTTGACTTCAAAATTTCGAAGCTTCGCACACCCCTAGTAGTGGCACGTGGCCGTGGTTTCACTACAAAATACATTAACATAATATAAACATGAGGTAAAAATATAGTGAAGGTTGTGAAGGCTAACAAAGTTCGGCATCAAGTAGTTACGGTAAGTAAAACTTCCTAACTCTACTTTAAAATGAAGGGGAAAGCAAATATGCAACAAAACGTAAATAAAAATATATTACCTGCACGAATGAAATGCATCAACTATTCAGGTAAGTCGCATCTCATTTCTTGTGTGTAACCACAATCATCAGCGAGTATAACTGTCGTCATTGTGCCAACCACCACCATATCATAGTGTACCACAGGGATAAGTTCGAGCATACGGTTACACAGTGGGGAACAGCAGCATACACTCATCATTTACGCCCGCACTCTGAGCAAAACTGTGGTACACCACAGCAGCCATCGGTTTTCTGCTCTACAAGGAGCTGCATGTTTGAATGCAGTGGAAGCACCCAGCTCAACCCGCATTCAAATTGTACAGCACATATAGGCTATGTATGGTTTCCTTCTGCAACCGCACAGCAGACTGATGTAACATAAATTATTTCAGGCATGTTTTGTAACCAGTACATTTTAAATTATTGTAAAAGGGATAATTGTTTCCATGCTATTCAACCCTATTACACAATGATCTTCATACCATGTAAGTAAAGTCAGCACATCACCACACCATAGAATCAAGTGACTTTTGGATAAGTAAAATCAGCACATCATTGCACCTGGACGAGACAACTACTAGGCACGCGACCAAAACAGTCATCCCTGGGACAAGAGAGTCTCGAAGTGTGATACTGGGGAGTATCGCAGGTGCCCACCCCATAATCATCATCAACCCATTTACTTAATTTGATCAAGTCTCTCTCGTACCAGCTGCCCCTGAAAAAGTGTCAAGCGTCATAAGACAAATCGGCCGTACTTTAATGAGTTTTGTCACAGATAAACTAGTTGACTGGCTAATCATAATCAACAAAAGGAAATAACATCGAAAATAGCAGACTTCAAAAAAAGACACAAATCTAGTTTGTTGATATCTGAAGAGAATGTGACGCGGACCAAGCCGCATGCCCTCGGAACAGCCCGTCGTGCGCACCACACGTGCAGGAACACACCTGGATACCAGTACTGCGGGCGCATATGGGAAAGCGCCCAGCAGCGTGGTCTCAAGAGGCCACGGCGTCCCGACGCCGCCCCCGCAGTCAAACACAATGTCCAGCCATAAAACAAACCCTCTTGACCTCTGGCAATTGCTGGGAATACGTCCCATCAAGCCTAAAAGCCACAAACACGCTGTGAACCACGACGTGTCAGTGCGCGTGTTCTGTGTGAGTGAGGGAAAAGGGGACAGGTGTGTAGTGTGATAAAGAGACGTCCTAGGCCAGGGGTAACCATGTTCCCCAAAATTCAGCCCCCGGGAAAGACTTGTCAGGTCTAACCTCAAACTCGGGTAGAAACACCCCTGCGCCTAACGTAATATTGGACTCGTCCAACCGGCAACCTCTGTCGTGTAAATTCTTTAAAACTTCTAATTGTTAAAATAATTTTCTTTATAATAACATTGCTCTCTAGATTTTTCATTTAACAATATTAAAATAATTCACTGTTATTAATGTTATTTAAATGCACGTTGCGTAAAATATTGTCTGACATAAAATTTTCAAAACATAAAAATTAACATTCCAAACAACCTTTTGGACATTAATTATCAAGCCTAAATTTTATACAAATTTTCCAAGTGCTTTGTTTATATGTTGTAAGTGTTTATGTGTGAACGCAGTTTTGGCGCGCTCAGCAGCAAGGTCGCCCTGAGCCCGCCAAGGCTTCGGGAGTTGACTACTGGCGGCGTGTAGAGGCGGTTCGGCTACGGTCACCCAGGCACCAGCATCTCTTTTGTCTTATCATTCACTGCAATAGTCGTTTTCTTTCTTTGTCTGGAACAGTAATTTAACGTAATTTATGTGCGCGGGTTAACCCCTCTCCCCTGTCGACTCGTTCCGCGCCCAGGGGCTTTTCATGCCGTAATTTTCCACTTCCCACCACGTGGGAATTTTACCGCGTCGCCTACCGAACGGGCCAGGTCCGGATCCGTTTCATACATCGCCAGGATTGTGTTTGTACTGGGAGACCGATGCGAGTAAATAATAACGCCTTGCCTATATATATATCTGTGTTATTATTTACTTCGCCGCTTCACGGTGTTTCAGGGCACGGGACCCTACAACCCGGTGACGTAAGTGTTTATATGGGTGTACAGGTGCCAGAAATCCCTGTCGAGTGCATTGTGTGTGTATGGATATGAGCGTGGGGAGGGCCATAACACTCCCCTGAGTAAGTAGAACCGCGGAAGACGAGGAGATTTTGAAGCCGGCCGTCGGCCACACGACCCTGAGATAACTCCACTCGTAACATCTGAGTGCCGGTTCTCTGTTAACCGGCTGGCGCCTAGTCGGGAACGATCTTAAAGCACGCTAGTATTTTCTCATCACCCTCTCCTCCACCCTCGTCCCCGTCAAGTGGCGCCGCAACTAAGGGCTTCAGTTTGCACCGTCAAGACACGTAGCAAAGTACGCGCTTCAATTCGCGCAAACGGGACCTTTGTGAAGTGGATAGTGCGTGTGAACGGGACATTTCGGGCACGCCACGGCCACGTGGTCGCCATTGTACGTGACGCGGAAGGAAGAGTGCGCGAAGGCGGCCATTTTGCGCGAGCATTCCAACAACCAACCCCTCACCCCTACACCTACCAGCTAGGTGGGTGGCAGAGAGCGCTCAAGGACAACCACCCCTCCGCCCGGAATATCGATCGCCGAGACTACCTCCCCTCCCGCGCCGCACGAGGGAGACAGCCGCGCCGAGACCGGTGACCATGCGGAGGAACAACTGACCACCGCGGTACGCGTCCAGGACCGTGCAACCGCGCCGCACTACCGCGCTCGTGTTACCGCGCTACCGTGCCATGGCATACTACAGCAATAATGGCAACGTCGCCCACGTTTGCAACGACTGTCTTGGACAAATACCCCAAAATCCGGCGGAACACAAGTGTCGCTTAAAGACTGTAACCGCAAGCTGGCAACCACAGGATCCCTTCCGCGACGAGCTGCTACAGATATCGCCTGATGGCATCCCCACACAAACGTGCACGTATTGCGGGAAATTACGACAAGACGCGAACAAATGGACACACGTTGCGCCCACGGCCGTATGTTATTGCGCCGCGCAAAAAGACTACTGGAAAACAACAACAAAGCGTAAGGTAGACAAAAGAAACGTGTGTGACAACATGATGTGCGGACACTACGGACCTTACACGGCGCAGTGCGAGAGTTGCGCCCGGAAGTACCATGAAAGCTGTGTCTCTGCCACCGAGGCCGTCCGGATGCTAACGGGATTGTTCCGATGCGACCAGTGTGACACCATCAACCCTCACAAGACCGGTACGCGTACAGACAGTACTAGCAACCAGGGGGACGGGGAAACAACTGCTTTGGAACGGCGGGATGCTGCCAACGTCCGCGTTGTCGCGAGAGGGGGCACGCCCCCCTCACCTGTAAATTCTGCGGAAGCAGAACACACACAGAGTGCTTAGTTGCAGAGTAACGGACAACCGTAGTAGGAGCGGCTTTGTGTGCTACGTCTTCCTAGCGGTCACCAGCTATAGGCGGCCTCAATCACAGGAGAGACCAATCCCAGCTATCGGGACCCTCACGCCACGAACAACTGGCCAAGCACCGCCGACTACCATCGCGATGATACAAAACATCACGCTCCCACCCACGGTCACGGGCTCGACAAGTTTTGCGGGTACACCACGGGAAACGAACCCAGCGACGGCAATACCAACCGTCACGAATACACCCCGTCACTTCCAATCGCTGCCCACGTTCGCGGGGTTACCGAGCGAGGACCCCGCCGACTTCATCGCAGACTGCACCAAACGTCTCCAGAAGTACGGCGTTGGACCCGACGAATGGGCGCACACAGTGTGTGGGTAGGCAACTGGTGGGCCAAGCAGGGAAATGGTGGTGTAACATGACGCGCTACGGGATGCCATGGCACGAATTCCATACTTTATTCATCGCGCAATATGGGGAGACCTTTGGGTCACTGCAATCTCAGAGTCGCTTGGCACTAGAGCCACAGGGAAGCGAACCTCTATCCGCGTTCGTGTCACGAAAATATCACGTGCTCCGCAAATCTCAATCACACCTGACAGACAGGTACTCACAGCAATTATCGAAACAGCAAGACCCGAGTTCCGCGCTTCGTTGGTGCCGTTGCTACACTACAGTGCGAGTGAATCCATCGGAGTAGCAACACTGTTCGAGCGCCAGACGTTCCAGCCGGCAACGCCGCGCCCACAGCGACCAGCAGCTGTCAGCCACGCGGAAGGGAGTGCACCGCCAACCAGCATGGCGGGCAACACAACAGGTGACGCAACTCGACCATACCGGGGAAACACCAGGTATGAGAGTGACCACACTAATTCTAAGGGTGTTGACAACCATGTACCTAGTCGCCCATTCCAACCGGACAATAGCCAACCACCACGATACCCATGTCGATACTGTGGCGGCCGCCAAATGCATTAGCACAAGGACTGCCCTAACGTGCCTGCACGCGATAGGCGAAATAGCCACATGAGGGGCCACCCGCCGGGAAACTACCAGTAGGGGTCACGGGGCCTGACGCTACCGGCGACCCGCAGTCAAACGTAAACAAACACGAACTTACTCCACAGTCAGCCTTGCTCAACCAGATATACAGTAAACACCACCCGTCTTTAAGAATACTGGTTAACGTCAACAATCTCCACTGCTACGCCATTGTTGATACCGCGGCCTCACATAACTTTGTCCGACCCGAACTTGTTACCAACCGAACTGTTGACCGTGTAAATCAGAACGTACAACTAGCCACCCGGACTGGGAAGTGTGTGACCATCGGTCAAGCCACAATTACCATTCGCATACGCGACCTTGAGACAACCACAACCGCTTTAGTCACCCCGGAGCTCAGGGAGGATGTCATCTTGGGCCTACCCTGGCTCACGGAACAAAACACAGTAGTAGAAGCAGCCGCACGACGAGTACACTTTGTCACGAGCGAACGCCGCACGGCCTATGGGACTGGGCATCGAAGCAGCGACCCACCGCCGGCGGTGCGGTTGAGCGACATCACCAATAATGTACCGCCAGCACACCAGGCTGCCTTCCAGCGCCTGTTAGACGAGAGGCGCGAGGTGGTCGCCGATGGCGACAAGCTGAGGCGCACAGTGGTGACAGAACATCAGATTCAGCTCAACACCGACCGACCTATATACACACCCCCGAGGAGCTATCTACCCCATCAGGCAAAACTTATAATGAAACAAATCCAGGAGATGCTTGCGGACGGTGTGATAGAGCCGGCAAACAGTCGCTACAATTCGCCCATTACGTTAGCACCTAAAAAGGACGGCACGCTACGTTTTTGTGTGGACATGCGCAGCGTCAGCCAGGCCTCGAAGAGCCAGGCCCCGCTGTATATTAGCGTGAGGAGCGCCCTTAACACCATTGGTCACGCCTCAATATTCACCACCCTAGACTTGCGCAGCGGCTACTGGCAGGTGCCGGTACGCCAGAGCGACAGAGAAAAGACGGTGTTCACGGCCCCCGGCGGCAGCCGGTATCAGTTTTGCGCCATGCCCTTCGGATTGCAGGGTGCTCCCGCCACATTTCAGACCATGATGGTCCAGGTCCTGGAGGGTCTGTCGGGCGAATTCACCCTGGCCTATCTGGACGACGTACTCATTTGGTCCAGAACTTGGGAGGAACATCTAACCCACTTGTCCATCGTGCTAGAGTGTCTCGCCATCAAAGGCTTTACATGCGCCGTCAAGAAGTGGCAAATCGGCAAGAGCGAGGTAGAATTCCTGGGACACATAGTGAGCGAGGAAGGGGTGAAAGCGAACGCCGAACATCTGCGCCTGATCAACGAACACCAACCGCCCACCACGGGCAAGCAACTGCATAAGTTCTTCAGACTCATTAATTGGCTGAGAGAGCACATCCAGGACTTCGCGACGATCACCGCCCCCCTAACCGCACTACTGTCGCCCCAGAAACGCTATGTCTGGACTGCCGAAGCAGAGGAGGCATTCCAGGATGTCAAAAGGAAGTTCGCGCAGTGCAGAACACCAGCACACTATGACCACCAACGCAAGCTGTATTTACGGACGGACGCAAGCCAGGAGGGAATAGGCGCAGTTCTATACCAGTATGGCGCACGAGAAGAACGACGCGTGATAGATTATGCAAGCGCGAAATTCGGCCCGACAGAGAGACGTTATCACGTGAACGAACAGGAATGCCTCGCAGTAGTATGGGCAATGAAGCGCTACCGCGCTTATTTGGAATACCAACGGTTCGTGCTACGCACCGATAATAGGTGCCTAGTCTGGTTACAAACAATGTGAGATGCGCGCAGCAAGCTAGCCAGGTGGTCAATGACCCTGCAGTCATATGACTACGAGGTCGAGCACGTGGCGGGGCAGGAGAATCAACTGGTCGACGCGCTATCACGATCCCCTCGCTCCGATGTCATAGTGTATGACGAGAACGACTGGGAGGAGATACTACCACCGGAGCGCCCACACCAAGGGGGGTGCAGTTGTACCAACTCACGGTGGAGGAGCGCCAAGACAACATCAACCAGATACACGAGCAAGTGATGGCGGTGCAACAGAGCTGCCCACAGTACCAGCAGAAGCGTGCGGATTGCGAAAACGGGGTAGTAGACCACTGTAGAGTGGTAGACGGACGAGTGGAGAGCCGCCCCCCGGCACACGAGGGACCATGGAAGTTGTTTGTACCCGAGAGCGAGCGAAAGAGAGTATTACAGCACGCACACGACAGCCAATTCGCCGGCCACCCCGGCGCACACCAGACACAGCGAAACATCGCGAAACTGTTCTACTGGCCCGGGATGAACCGCGCGACGAGACAATACGTGCGACAGTGTGATGTCTGTAACCGCTACAAGTCGCGGTGCCCCGACGGCCAGCAACAGCAACAACCCCGCATACCCACCGAGCCATTTGAGACAGTAGCTCTTGACCTCATGGGACCCTACCCCCGGTCTACAGGCGGAAAGAGGTTCATCTTGGCGGTTACTGATCTGTTCTCACGGTGGACGGAGGCCTACGCGATGGCGAGCACGCGAGTTAAGGCACTGGTCAGGACCTTAAACACCGAATTCTACGCCCGCTGGGGATATCCCACGGTCCTGCTAACGGACAATGGCTCCCAATTCACCGGACGGATGTGGAGAGATGCTTGCGAGAAGTGGAGCGTGTACCACCATACCACTGCCATTTACCACCCCCGCGCTAACCCCACGGAACGGCGGAACCAGGAGCTGAAAACGCAACTACGCATCCGTGTGGGGCGGAAACATGAAAGTTGGGCGGAACATCTGCCGGCCGCACTCTTCACACTCCATTGCCGGGTAAACGCAGCAACCGGCCAAACACCCGCCGCTGCCCTGATAGGCAGTAACTTGAAGCTGCCGGGAGAATACCACTGTGCCCCGAGGGGGGAGGAACTGGGAGATGAAGACAGCAGAACAAACAGGAGAGCGACACAGCATGCCGCCATGCGGGAGACCCAACTACGCTATACGAGTCAGTGGCTAAAGCACACAAACCGGCCGCCGACGATTTTGCGCCCAGGCCAGAAGGTGTACGCCAAGACACATCCCCTGTCGGCTGGGAGCAAAAAGTACGGCGCGGGATTCGCAGAAAAGTGGAGTGGGCCGCACAAGGTGGTACGTGCGTATGGACCCACGAGCTACCTGATACGACGCAGAAGGGGCAGAGCAGTAAAGGTGCACCGAGACGACCTGCATGTGGCGCAGGGCGACGCGACTATGGAAACCCCCACGACGCCAAGTAGGGGACACCCACAAAAGGGAACGGCGCCGGGTGAAGAGACACCACGAGCTGGGGAGACGACACCCGCCAGGTGTATCAGGCGTCTTTTCACGGGCAACCCACCGGGTCCAGTGGCCCTGGAACATGGTAACCGAGAAGGACCTGCCACACACCAAGGTGGAGGCTCGTCGCGAACCCCAGCATCGGACGCGACAAGGCCAGCAGATACGAAGGGGGAAGGAGACCCCACCGCCGTGCGTGCACACGGCCCGGCGCTCCGCGTCGGGACGTCGCCGAGCAGCGGGCCCGACGGTCACACCCACGATAACGTCCCAGGGATGACCGTTACAGGATCGCCCCAGGTCACTGATGACAGGCCAACCCGAACTGACACAGACGGCCTCAGGACTCCTCGCCACTCCGAGCGCCTGCGCCGCGGGGTGCACCCCGATTGTCCCACCTGCACGGGCGACAGGGCACATCACAACACCCCGGCGAGACCGACGGAGACACGCTTCCCGACAACCCAGCAGTGGCACTACGGACTCCGACCGTGGCCGACGGGCCCGCGGAGCCACCCCTGTTGCAGGTAAGAGACGGTGGGCGTCGTGGTGCACAGACGGGCTCCAGGAGGGGGGGGCGTTTGACGCGGACCAAGCCGCATGCCCTCGGAACAGCCCGTCGTACGCACCACGCATGCAGGAACACACCTGGATACCAGTACTGCGGGCGCATATGGGAAAGCGCCCGGCAGCGTGGTCTCAAGAGGCCACGGCGTCCCGACGCCGCCCCCGCAGTCAAACACAATGTCCAGCCATAAAACAAACCCTCTTGACCTCCGGCAATTGCTGGGAATACGTCCCATCAAGCCTAAAAGCCACAAACACGCTGTGAACCACAACGTGTCAGTGCGCATGTTCTGTGTGAGTGAGGGAAAAGGGGACACGTGTGCAGTGTGATGAAGAAATGTCCTAGGCCAGGGGTAACCTTGTTCCCCAAAATTCAGCCCCCGGGAAAGACTTGTCAGGTCTAACCTCAAACTCGGGTAGAAACACCCCTGCGCCTAACGTAATATTGGACTCGTCCAACCGGCAACCTCTGCCGTGTAAATTCTTTAAAACTTCTAATTGTTAAAATACTTTTCTTTATAATAACATTGCTCTCTAG